>OOFC01049450.1:0-14569 GCA_900323345.1 Pseudochromis fuscus | reverse complement strand
TGTGTGTGTGTGTGTGTGTGTGTGTGTGTGTGTGTGTGCGTGTGTGTGTGTGTGTGCCACTACTGTAAATCAGAGTTATAATGGACAGTTGTCATACCTGGGTTGCACCTTGGCAGAGGGTTGTGCTCTTCTGTCTGACAGGATTGTGTTTCATCATCTGCATCTGTTCAGGTTGCATCAGCTGCTCCT
Source organism: Pseudochromis fuscus (assembly GCA_900323345.1). Classification (NCBI taxonomy): domain Eukaryota; kingdom Metazoa; phylum Chordata; class Actinopteri; family Pseudochromidae; genus Pseudochromis; species Pseudochromis fuscus. Next base: position 14,380 of record OOFC01049450.1, on the reverse strand, counting down.
TCAGGACCTGTTCATTACACCTGTAATCACTTCCTAGTTGGTGGTTTGATCAGCTGACACTTTCCTGGACTGAATGTGGATTTATCATCGTCACTACAGACTGAGGATGAGGGTGTGTATCCACACTGGTTTTACCTTTCTAATGCAACTTTGCAGGTCAGCTTAGATAATACAGCAGCTCAAAGAACATGATGCACATTTCACAGACTTGGAAACAGTTTCATAGCAGCATAATAAACAGCAACGGTGATGACTAACCCATATCATAAAGCATGTGGCACATATTCAGACGCTCTGCAGCTCTGCAGATCATTGAAGAATGCAGAGGGAGTTTTTCACAGACCCTCTTGTATAATAAGACAGAGACAAGAACATTGATTTGTGTCATTTTAATGAGGATATTTGGACATCTTGGCGTCTATGATGAAGTGTCACTGATGTGAGGAGGTTGTGCAAAGCGAAGTGACCTCTGTTTGAAAGGCTTTTTCTAGTTTGTTCCTCGTAGTAGTTGGAGTTGTGTCAGACTGGATCCAGGCATTTCATTTAGCAGTGAGGAAATGCAGACCACAGCTCTCCCTCACATGTCTTGATGGATTGTGTTTTCTCGGGAGGGGGCGGGCTCATTCACATGCGGTCATGATTGTTTCAGTGGTCGGTTTTTACAGTGGGAATGTTGCAAGGACTTTGATTGCAGTAAGCAGTTATTTTGTATGGAGGAAAACCTACTTTGAACATGACTCCTTGATACTTCACAGTTCAGTTCAGTTCAGTTCAGTTCACAATGAGGGGCATTAGTTTGCAGATATGATTGAATAAAAGCTTATAGTAAAACAAACTCAATAAAAACATAACAGAGCAACACCAGAGTAAACAGCTATGGTGCAATAAAACATCACATATCAATGCACACTATTAGCTTCATGTGTGCACACAAGGCTGTGTGATGTTATATGCAGATGATGGTTTATTGGTTGATTACAACATATATTTTTATCGGTCTTCTTGTTACTCCTGTTGATAACAGTTACAGTGCTGTCACCACATGTGATTACTGAGGAAGTAGTAATGTCTGCTTCCTGTTAATGTGGTGTTTTAAGCTGAAAGGGCTTCAGTGAAAGAAAACTCCTTCCTGCAGAGTGTCAGTCAACTTTTCTGTCTGGATTTTTTCCTGCTCACATTTCCTATGGAGAGAACCAACCTGCTGTTTAGCATCCTCCATTTCTATTGGTTGGTTCTGCTTCCTGTCACCACAGGATTAACTTCCTCTTGGTGCAGCTGTGACAGTGACTCCACCTGGACAAACTGTCTGAAAGGCAGAGACGTTCAGAGTCATTCTATGCTGCAGATGGATTCATTCATTGAAATGATTAATCAGATTGATCATGATGATGATCAACAACCAGATGTTCTGGTCCAGCTCAGATGACTGTGGACAGGTCAGATTTGATCAAACCTTATGTTTAAGCTACTGGGTTGTGGCTCCTGTTCTGATACAGTGTACACTAAATGACTAACAGCATCTATTGTATCTTTGTATGTGTTTACTTTTTACGATGCTTCATGAATTTCTCGTAGACTTTCTCATAAGAACCTTCTTAAGAACACATGAAGAAAAAACCTGGGTAATGAGGCCCAGAGTCCCAAAGACCCAAGTTCTCCTCTGGCCAGCATCACCTCAGCAACCAAATACTCCCTCAAACTGTCAGTGAGGGATACAAATTCACAGTTTGTCTAATTTTGTCTCCATCCTTCTGTCAGTATGTGTGCTGCTGGGTGGTTGGATATTTGCACCTGCTGATGGGCTGAGCTTCCATCCTGATGATAGCAGCTTGTTTTCAGTTATTGTGCAGCTGGTGAAGCCTCCTGTTGAAGGTGCTGTTTCCATGTGATGTGACTGGATGTTTGAGGTTGACTCACCATGAGGAACATGAGGTAACTACTAGTGTAAACCTCTACCTATGCATTTATGTTGCTGTTTTAAGGATGTACTGGTGACTTATGGCACATTTTCATGACATGGTGCTGACTCAGCTCCACTCGACTCACCTCTCTGGGGTGACTCTTCCTGTCACACAGCCCTGTGTTTCAGCTATTTGTGTTTATTTTATATCCAAGTTGAATCACATTTACTTCCCAGGTTAAAATAATAAAAAACCAGGTGACTTTCCTCATCTTGCTCAGTTTCAACCAGTATGATCATTCCTGTCAATCAACCTCCTTTTAGCAGCACAGTCCAGATTTCCACCAGAGCAGCAGTCAGTTGTGGTGGTAAAAACTTGGTCGATTAAACAGTGAGTGGTTGAACTATCACTAGATGAGTGTGACCTCTATAGTTAGAGCCTCCTGGCTGCTGCGGCTGCTAAAAACTAACAGAAGAAGCTTTCTGCAGCATGATACATTATTTTTTATCCTCATTATGTTTTACTGAAATAATGAGTGAGTGAGATGGTAAATGCTGCTGCTGGTACCTGCTGTTGAAGTCTCAGAGACAGAGAAAGTTCTGGACGGACACAGACGGAGACAGTAAGCTCCTCCTCCACTGCTGTTCATTGATGCCGGGGGAATCTGAGATACCACATGACCACAATTTGTCACTCGAGTTAAAACCTTTTCAACTCACACAACGTGACTTTCACATGTACATGTGAATGTGTTACAGTGATGTAGGTGCTGTGACTGATGGAGTTAGCGCATTGTGGAAGCTGGCAGGTTTGCTTCAGTACACAAGAGCCACCTTTGTGTGTGTGTTTTCTTCAGAGCTGGTCTTTCACTGAATAGTCTTCCCAAGTAGGTTCTACTTTCTTTTTTACCCTGTGGTTCCACCTCTATAGAGACACTGGAGTAAGTCCACCAGGAAATTCAAATCAAATGTAGTGAAAACTTCTTCTTCACACGAGGCTGAGTTGAAAACAACTTGTCACATAAGTGAAAACAAATGAAAAGCCTGAGGGGAGAAAAAACTGTGTGTAGACATTAATGGTTCCCAGAGGATGACTGGTGGGGAAGTGGTCATGGTCTCCTCACTTTACTGACAGCACCACCATGCAGTGGAGATATGTATAGCTTTGTCACAAATATCTTATCAAAATATCTAAATGTTACTCCAGAATGTGAGTGTGTGACTAAGATACACACAGTGTTGGCTGCTCTTTTGGAATCAGTGGTTACATGGGAGGAGCTCCAAGTAACCACACCCCTAAAGTGAAGATTCACTCCTCAAACAGTGTTTGGATCAGGATGTAACCATGCTTCTTTCTGTTGGACATTTCAACTATTTTAGGACCTGCCTCAAGTGGTCATTTGTGGAAATGTAGTTTATTTGCATGACAACATTGTCTTTATTTTGAAGTCCCTGAGGCTGCCCCTGCTGACCTGCACAGGATGTGTTCAGGTCAGCATGTTATCTCTCTGCTCTCGTTTGTAGACCTTTGTCTTGTTTCAGACGCTGCAGGTGTTGATGTCATGATGTATGCTTATGGTTTCTTTGCTTTACACAAAGCATTTTTATAATACATGTGGTTGCACCAGCAGACGATTCCTGAAGTAAGTTGTAAAGAACAACAAAGGTGTGAGGTGTGACACTTTGACTACCCCACATTATCTTCCAAACCCTGGCCCATCATTTCCTCCAAAGATCAGGACCAGTTCCCACAAGGATAAGATAATACAATAACCATAAAAACCTTCCTCCAGTCCCCCCAACAACACACACACACACACACACACACACACACACACAGTCTGCCTCTCCTGCAGCCTGCACCTGGTTGGATGAGCTCCAGCTCCGTCCTCACCGCAGCCTGTTCATGTGTGTTAAAGGCCTGTATCCAGTTCAGTGCTTGTTGTTGTCGACTTATCCCAGTTCAAACAGGTCTGCACCTGGTGGCTCCACATTGTATTTGAAGATAAGTCACTTGTTTCACACAGGTTGTGTCCAAATAAGAAATCCAACATTTTGTTTTTCTTTTCTTATTTATACATCTCTCTATTCAAATGAAGAAAAACCTGAATGAAGCATCTTTTCAGCATTCCTTCTACAAAGTGACCTTTACCACATCCTCCTTATCTCTCACCCCTTCTGGGCCTCTGTACTCAGCCCTTAAGCACATTCCCAAGATGCACTTTCACTGTCCAGCTCTAGCTCGCACTTAGATGAAATCCAGGAGGGACCGGCCCAGTCAGCAGGAGTTCCTGTGTTGCAACTGTTGTCTAAGCTTGCAAAAGCAAAAGCCCATTTTCTCACAAGAGAAGGAGAGGAAGATGCTCCAGGGAGAAGCAACAGTTGACATTGTTGGAGTTCATGAGAAAGGAAATGCTTGGGAAAGGCACTAATGATTCACAGGGTTGTTGTGGTGATTCCTGGCTTTGTCCAAACCCCAGAATTCAACCATCATCAATGAAAGTAAGGAAAAAGACAACAAAAGATATCTTCAAATATCCCCCTGTGATTGACTGCTGTTCCCATACGTGCTTCCATTGTGCTGAAACACCACGATGATCTGAAACTACATCCTGAACATTTCACAGAAGTTTCAGGATAATTACAGAAGAAATGATCCAGCAGCAGAAAGTTAAAAACCAAAAGCCAGAGAAAGCCGACGTTAACACTGTTCCCAAAGAAGAAGGAGGACGTAGCTACATCATCTTTTCTTCTCAGAGCACTTAGTGTTTACAGCCCCTCTGACCGTACACCGGTGCTGTGGTCAGTGAAGGCCAGCATCATCCACACAGTAGACTGTGGCTCTACTTGGGATCAGAAACTTTCACAAACAGTCATGTTGCTTTGAACCGCAACACTCTGATTTTTCAAGGTCCTGGTCTCAGCAGGTCACATGACTGTGTGTCAGAGTTACTCTCCCCACATTTCAAGGCCTGTGGCCAGCTGAGGCTGCCAGCACCCGCTGCAGAAAGGGCCAACGCTTTGCTTTCACATTATCCGATCCAGAACCAGTACCAAATAAAAGGAAAGAAAACAGAATCTAAATACACAGCAGTGGGAGCTGAGATCAAATCAACGGAGGAAACCAAATCAAATAAAAACAGGATATGAAGGCTTCACACAGAAACAGAGAAACTCAAGGGTTGTCTCTTTTTTCTAATCAAAAGTTTCTTGTTTGAATCAGATAAAAGTTGACAAAGGACTGGAAACAAGGTCTCAACTCAGTGAACTGCCATGTTTTACATGTGGTCTCATTTCCTGTTTGACACAGATAGAGAGAGATGAGGGATCTCAGAGTCACTCGCCTCAGGAAGGAAACCTTATCAGGCGGATATTGAGTGAGGATGCTCTGCAGAGTCATTTGGACTTCAGTCCTGCTCCTCTTCCTCCTCCTGCTGGGTTACCGTAGTGACAGCCTCCACTAATCCACTGACACACTTACTAGATCAATATCTAGCTCTGGATTCAATTAGCTTGGTCTGGTTAGGAAGAGATAAACACCCTTTATTAAGACTTTGATATCCCAGTAGGAGGGGATCGGAGGCATGTTGGATTCTTGCTCAGGAGATAAGAGATAGAGGGAGCTTATCAGTGACATTGGAGGAAAGGAGATTAGTTTCAAAGCATTAGTGGCAATGCAGCATGATACAGTGGCTAATGATGGGTAACAAACATGCTTACCCTTGTCTTTGCTTTGTTCAATATGCACAGAAGGGAAAAGAAAATGGGCTGAGTGTCGTTAAACCATCACTTTTTCGACAGCTGTGCTTCTGTGAAGATATTTCTGCAGCTTTCCTCCCAGCGTGTCATTCATTTAAACAGCTACACAGACGCACCATTGGTTTTTCCTGGTGTGTTGATCGTCCGTGGCGGCGGTCATGATGGCGGTCATGATGGCGGTCATGACGGCGGGTTTCTTCTACCTACTAAACCTTCTGCAGCGATGTTGTGTTGTTACCTTGAATGCCCTGTTGGCTGCTTCAATTGAACATTGAGTTGAATCAAACCAACTCTTTCTCTTCCTTCCTCTTTCTTGGTTTCTCATCATGAGGCCGGTCAGTCACTCCTCAGCTCTTTGGAGGAATACTGCAGCCACTTCATGCTACTGGGAGTAAACCCTCCTTCCCAGCAGGGTTAAACACAACAAGAGGGAAAATAAACGCACAGTAATATGGTGACAGTAAGTGGACTCCTGAGGACTGCAGACTGGCAGGACTCAGGAAGCTTTCAGACACATTTTACAACAACCCCCCTGACTGAGCGGGTGTCAGTGTTGGATGATGGACATGTATCTGTGCTGGCAAACAAACCATCCATGGACCTATTGACCCGGGCAAGAGCAGATTTTTACAAGCAAACACAGAACTAGAAGGTCCTCAGAGCACAAAGCTCCTGTACTGATGCTTTAGACTGTACACAGATGCTTTTCAATCTGAGAGTTTACCCAAAATGTAATGAGGTTGTCCTTGGTACTGCTCTGGCAGTAATCAGGAGAGTACTTGAAATGGAAAGCTCAGTGCTTTTGTCAGTCTCACTGCCATTTCAGATGCTTACCTGACCACATAAAGCTTCAGGTTTACATTTCCACAGTATCCACCATCAAAATCTCACACTGCATGAGTTCTCCTGTTAAATGTGTGTTTTGAGAAGTGTGCATGTATTTGTGCCACAGCAGGAGCTCTTAAAGGACATACTGATAAGGCCTGTGTTTACTGAGGGTCGCTCAGTGTTTACCTGACCTGTCTGAAGCCATTCAGGTTTACTACTAGTTACACCACTAGTTACACTACTAGTTACACTACTAGTTAGGTCAGCATCAGCATGTGCAGGCCTGCTGGCATATGTGGCAGAGTGTGAGTTTGAGAATCAGATCATATGCTGAGATGTGCTGAAGTGGTTGCTCACATAGAGGTGTGACATCCCTGATGACCTGGAGGCTGATGCTGACAGATGTAAGCTGGCTGTGAGGACTGTTTGTGAGGAATTCCAGTTAAATACAGTGTTTGAGATGATGTTGCTGTATTTAAATTACAGGGTTCAACTACGTGCTCATTTGCTTCATTTATCCATTGAGCACTGAATGATCTGCAGATGCAAGATGTTTACTCTACATGGCTCAAAGCTCCTGACAGTAGCACAGAAGCTCGTCTTCACATCACTGGATAATAATGGATAATATGGACAGTACAAGGTGAGGAGGAAAACAAAACAACTCTCCTTCTCTCTTTGTGTGAGATGCTGCAGACTAAATGGCTGTTAAAATACTGACAATAAGATATTTTTGACATGCATTTGTATTTTTCTAAATGATTGATGGTGGATAAAATGAGGCTGCATGAGGATGAGTGATAACATTGTTATTCTCATCACACATGTTTGTGTTCAAAGGCTGTTTTACTATTTTTATTTCTGTTTTTTATTCCAATAAACTGTAGAAAGTAACTCAGTTACTTTCCATGTGTTTGTAGTCTTAGTAATCTGAAGGAATTGAAATATTTGACAAAAGATCATTGGGGTGGTTTGTAAATGTATTAAATCTGTAGTTTGAAAAGTAACCTTCCCAAAAGCCATGGTATAATGGCGCACTGGGCAGCAGTGGTGGTACTGGTGGTACTGGTGGCAGATGGTGGAGGTATTAGGAGCAGGAGCAGGGCAACATTTACAATCTTTGTAAAAGCTGTGATTCCAGGAGTACTGTTTGTGCCTATGAGCAGACAGGAGAGTAAAGGGGCATCCGAGGTTAAAACCAATCCTGCCAGATGTCGCTTGCAACACGGATCCAATTCCACTTCAATCAGAGCCACTGACCCGCTGGAAAAGCACGAGGGGAGGGATCCAAATCAGAGCTCTGAAAGTGTGGGACTGCATGTGTGCATGAGCACTGGCTCCTCCTCGACCCTTACAAACTGATCTGTGATCTGTCTTTGATGAAAAGTTGCTTCATTTAATATAATTGACCCGCTCGCTGCTCCTCTGCCACTCCCCCTTCTTGGAAAATCCTCAGAGTATTAGGGCAGTAAGATGAGGTTTGTGGTGATGAGGGATATTCCCCTGTGGCTGCAAAATATCACTTTCTCCCTGTTGGGGGGAGGAATTTACTGACATGCACCACAAAAACCAAGTGGCCCCGGGTCTAAGGTTTCAGGGGGCCCATACATTCAAACCCTCCATTTGAGAGGGTCGTATCATTTACAAAGCCTTCCCCGGGACAGCAGTTTTTATCGGCGAAAATGACTCACTGTTTTTCGATGATTTAGTCTCATTGTGAGGAGAAAGTCATCTCAGCGTCACGAGGCCTCGAAGCCATGTGGAACATTTTGGGTTTTAGTGATAATTTGGGGTTGCCCACTTTCTTAAAAAGAAAAAATCATCACGGCTTTGCAAAAACAGATTTTTCCCTGTCTTTATATCCCCACTGAAGCCAGTTGAAGTTGTGCCCTGATTAATGATTTTTTTTTTTTTTACAATGCCAAGAATATTTCAGTTTAAAGGTTGCGGTGGCCTCAGCGGATGATGGATGGCATGGAAAACTTACAGAGAGGGATGGAAGGACAAGGACAAAAAAGTACCTTTAAAGCAAGCAGGCCACATGAAGATCTTTGTAGAGCATGGCCGAGAGACGGAAAACTGAATTGTGAAACTAATATTGCTAAACCTTTCTTTAACAAAAGCCTGTTGTGTTCTTTGTATTTTGTTTGATCATTTCTGAATTAAATTCTATGAAATTTTAGGATTAAACGTTAAACACATGTCTCCTCCTCTAATTGCTTTTCTTATTGCAGTTTCTGCAAAGCCTCAGCAGAAATATTCCTTCATCAAAGGCCCTGCATCAACATAACCACTGTGCACTCTGAGTGCTACTATACTGCATGAAGCCACTCACTGCAAATTGCAAGTGACCAGCACACACACCCTGGCTGTTAGAAATCAATGCTGCACAACCAGACTCCACAGGAACTCAGTCGCACACATACTTGCAGACAAAGTCACATTCCTGCCCCCGTCTGCAAAGCTGCAGACACACTGTGCTGCTGTTCACACAGCCAGTGAAGGCAGTAAGGTGATAAAACACACACACACACACACACACACATTGTGTTCAGAGGAGCTCTGCGTGTCACCTGTTTCTCATCTGGAGATAATGAAATCACTGAGAAAGTCTAAATTCAGAATGAAAATAAAGAAGTACATGCCTGTGTGGAGCATGTGCAGACACCAAATAGTTAGCAGCTCTCTACTGTACCAGTAACATTGGAGCGTCCAGTGCCATGTCTATAACAGATACATGCTGCAAGAGCTAGCTTACTTGGCTCAGAAGTTGTAAGTGTTAGCTTAGCTCTGTCAGGGAGGAATAAAGTCTGCCTGTCACTACCTCTAACATCACTTGTGTCTATCACATTATGTGTTGTTTGTTTATTCAATGAAAAAAAAGGATCCTTTACAGGTCAGAGTCAGGTTATTTCAGCTCATTCCTGTTTGCAATACTGGTGCTAAGCTAAGCTAACAGGCTGCCAAGTGTAGCAAGGTAAATTTGGTCCTATTGGGACATCAGTTGGCATCAATGTAAGTCTCCAGAAGAAGAATGTTAAACTATTGTCTCAATGCTAAATCACAGCATGTAGGTGTGTAATTTACCTTTAAATGGAGACAGAGAAGTAGTTACTGTACTTACATTTGGCTCAATAGCACAAGCACTGCTATTTTATCTGTGGCACATACAAAAGAATTGATAGTGTTTGAAAGTGAAGTGGTTTCAGGCAGCTCAAAGAAAGAAGAATATTCACATTGGGATTGGCCTCCATTAGACGGTAATCACTGAATTTCATGCTTTACACCCCTGTAGCTCAAACTTTGCTTTATCTGATGCTCTTATGTTTCTTGTTGGCCTTTAATGCAGACTGAGCACAGCCGGGGGGTTGTGGGAAAGGTGGTTTTCATTTAGAGAAATCCAAACTTGGTGCTGATTTACAGGGTCGGGTGGTTTGATTCCCACTGGATCCCCACCCTCCATACTGGAAAGCACTTTGGATTATAGCCTCCAAGAAGCGACATAAGTTATGCTGTATATGTCAAACCTACAGTTAGGGGGCAAAGCTCACCGCCCCAACTGAGAATCCATCCATGAATGAAATGAATTTCTATCTCTTCCCAGAAGTGTTGCTTGGCTGGCCTCTGGGGCAGCCACTTTATATTGAGGAGGTAAATCAGAAACACACCCTGGGATCTCCCCTGTTGCCTCTTGTTGAATTGTTATTGTGTGAACCAAAGCCAGCAAATTTTTTTGTTTTGTCACATTAGGCAGAGCTGAGACACATGAGAAAGGTTAAAGAGTGAGGGCAGAGGGAGACAGCAAGAAGAGAGGGAGCATTAAGTAGAGGGAGGAGGTCTGACAGAGACTGAGAAGAAGGAAAAGAAGCCGTGACAATAGGGACAGAGACAAGTAGAGAATTTTATATTGCAGATCCAGCTTTGCTTTCATGATGTCATTCAGACAAAGCACCTGATTCTCTCATCATCTCCCTCAGTCTCACAGGCCAGACCAGACTCCTCGCCCTCCCTCTGTGTCCTGGGCTTCATGATCACGTGTCTGGGGAAAGCTGAGGAGGAGGAGGAGGAGGAGGAGGAGGAGGAGTATAAGGGATGAACAGTAGAGATCCACTGATATGTTTTTTTTTTCAGGGCTGATACTGATTAGTAGTCGTCAAGGAGGCCAATAAGAGATATTTGGGCTGATATTCATTTGCAGTAAAAGTGACAATACTGGCATCAAAACCTTGAATAACACAAACTCCAACACTTCACTTAGTGTACATGCTTAGCATCTTTTTATTTAACAGCTTTTTAGAGTTAAATGAAAACTTGAAGAAATAAATGTTGTTTGATCTGTCACTGAATTGAGTCCAGAAGGTTTTTACTCTCTCACACACACACACACACACACACACACTTCTTACTGCTATCACAGACTATTTCCATGTGGATATTATCAGCAACTTTGTTTCCAGTGACTAACAGACATAGTATGGAGGGAGTGAGCCGAGCAGCAGCTTCTGTTTCCATCAGGTCACTGGGTCACCGGGCCTCACACTAATGTCACCTGTGAGATGTTCATCAGCTTCAGGAGAGTCTGCTGCCTTCACTCACCTTCAAACATTTACCTCCTGTTCTCTGCTGTCTGTGTGTGTGTGTGTGTGTGTGTGTGAGCACCATGCATCCCCAGCTTTCACTGCTGATTGGCTGTGACCTGTGCTGTGTAACCACTCAGGTGGTGCTGTAGGTGGGACAATGCTGGAGACTAATGATGCATTTCTACTGCACGGTACCGCCATGCCTTCGTGTAGCCGGTCATCAGATGAATGAGGTGAAAGTTGCTGGAGTAATCTTCAGAATAACTGTTGTGGTGTCACATAAACATATTACTTCAAATGTCTTGTTAATTCATCAAGTTAGATCCTGGTTAAAATCTTGCTCTGATGCTTTCAGAGATATGAGCTCTCTACGACCTCCGTCAGCTGTTCGCCCGACCGGGCGCTCAGAGCTCAGGTTTTTCTCAGCTGATGTTTTTAAATAACATTTGAACGTTGCATTGAAGCCTGTTATTGTAGATTGAACTGATCCATTTAGTGGTTTTCCCCACAGAGTAGAAACTTGTTGTTCTTACTATCACCGTGCAGACTGTCGGCTGCAGGTACAAATGTTTCCATGATGCAGTGACGATTCCAACCAATAAGGTTTTTTTTTTGAACCGCAAGAGAGGAGGTACTAAAAAAGTCGTACCAGGTACCAAGTAGCAGGTACTTTCTGCCAGTGGAAACGCTCCACACACTGAGGCGAGGTGGTAGCATGCAGTTAAAATGTACTGACAGTGATCCCTCCTTGTTGTGATCCACAACCCCCAACCACAGGTGAAAATCTGAGTACAAACAGTAAGTTCATGTGGTAATTTTAAAGGGGACATATTTTATATGAACTGTTTGGTATTTACCTCCAAACCCACTGACAGTGAGATTTTAAAACCATCTCATTGTTGCTGAGCTGCTTGAAGAGAAATACCTGCATTAAAACCAGCAGATCTGGATCCTGCTCTGCTGGGATGTAACAGGAGAGCAGACGGCATCTGACAGACGCTGCATTAGCCAATCCCTGCAGAGTATCCCACAGCATCAGAGGTGTAGGATCCTCCTTCTTGGATTTCTCTGTTACAAGAGAAGTTTGGCTGCGACATGAGTGCAGACAAAACTCTGAGTTGTAAAATCCACACATTTCATTACACAGGCTGCAGCCTCACAGAGCAGTGGACTCATCTCACTTTTATTTCCTCGCATTGTTCTGGTTTCCTGGTTACAGCGACAGCGTCATTACATCAGTGCAGAGCAACGGAGGGGAGCTTTAAAGAGACAGGCACTGAAAACAGCCCGGTTGTAGTGGACCAGTCACAGAGGGTTTGTGAGACAGACTGAAATACAGGATCAAAGTTTCACCAAGAAACTTCACAGACATGATGTAGAGGCTGATAAGACTTATTCAGATGTCCTGAAAAACAGTATAGTATATCCTCTTTAAATATTATAAGCCCTTATAAACCCTCCCACACACTTTTTATTTCCCACACAGTTCAGTACAGTACAGTACAGTATAAACTCTTTATATTCGCTTAGATATTAGTTAAGATTCACTTAAATTATGTACATGAACACACTGTTTTTATACTACGCACAATATTGTCCCCTGTTTGAAATCATCTGGGCTGCTGCCTTGCTCAATCTGAGCCAAACAGCATCCATGATACTTAACCTCGTACTCTGATTGGGTGACTTCTCAGCTATCCGCCAATACCGTCCCATATATGAAAGGAAGGGGGCAAACGCACTGAGGAAGGACCAGAATTAAAAGATCCATGGTCCGCAGAAATCCATGAACCATCAAACCATCCGTCATACATATTTAAATATGCTTGCATGTAAAATCCATGATATAGCAAGGGTTTACTGTAGTGGCTGCAGAAAGGGAGGTGGCTGCATCACAGCCAAGATAAGCCAGTTTTACATTCATCTCTTATCAGCCGTCAGTTAAACAAAAAAAGCAGATACCGATTAGTGTCACAATGAGGGTCACAACCCCAAATATCAGTGCCAATAACTGGTCAGTCCCTAATAAAGAGAACACAGACAAAGATGTAATAGTAACAGACGATGAACAGGTTTGAAAATCTGAAGAGGAAAGTGAAAATGGTAGAGAAATGAGATGATGGATGGAGGCACAAGAATGAGTAGGACAGGAGAGGAGAATACCACCAGGCAGCAGTGAAAGTGGAGAGGAGGGAGATGGGGTGGGCCGTGAAATGGTGCAAATGGCTATAAAACTGCAGTATATGTTAGGAACATTCTGCACATCGTTCAGCTCAGTCACCAGTGTGACACTCACGTATAACCATCTATACTTCCCTTATATTTTACTGCATTTTTAGGACGTATTTTGTACAAAACAAACAACAAACACCACATTCATCATATCTAACTGATAGTCAGTCTAATAATGGCCACCGTTGAACTTCAGTATTGGGATCCCTTCCTGATCCCATCTGAAGCATCAAAACAAGTGGACATTAGAACTAAAATGATGCCTCTAATACAAGACTTCCTCAAGCAGAAGCTGTTATTTCCTGTGGTCAGTAAAGGCCACTGAGGACTGTTTACAGATTATCCTGACAAAAACTGCTTTCATATTTACCCCGTCATTGGTGCTGAGTGATGGGTTACTTTCTTCTTTGGCATTACTTTGATGTATTACGAAGTACAGTTACATTAAAGCCAACAACAGCTAGGTTTAGCCACGAGTGGGCCCACGCATTGTAGGACGTTCATTGTGTGGAGTGGTTGGTCAGGACTGTAGAAGAAAGTATCGTACCCACAGTGTATCATACCATAGACTGTATCATATCCACAGTGTATCATACCATACACTGTATCGTACTCACAGTGTATCATACCATAGACTGTATCGTACCATAGACTGTATCATACCCACAGTGTATCGTACCATAGACTGTATCATATCCACAGTGTATCATACCATAGACTGTATCATACCCACAGTGTATCATACCATAGACTGTATCATACCCACAGTGTATCATACCATAGACTGTATCATACCCACAGTGTATCATACCATAGACTGTATCATACCATAGACTGTATCATACCATAGACTGTATCATATCCATAGACTGTATCATATCCACAGTGTATCGTACCATAGACTGTATCGTACTCACACTGTATCGTACCATAGACTGTATCGTACCATAGACTGTATCGTACCATAGACTGTATCGTACTCACACTGTATCGTACCATAGACTGTATCGTACTCACACTGTACCGTACCATAGACTGTATCGTACCATAGACTGTATCGTACCATACACTGTATCGTACC
>OOFC01049449.1:0-13656 GCA_900323345.1 Pseudochromis fuscus | reverse complement strand
TCACTGTGGATCACTGTGGATATCTGTGGATCACTGTGGATATCTGTGGATCACTGTGGACCACTGTGGACCACTGTGGATCACTGTGGATCACTGTGGATCACTGTGGACCACTGTGGACCACTGTGGATCACTGTGGACCACTGTGGACCACTGTGGATCACTGTGGACCACTGTGGATATCTGTGGATCACTGTGGATATCTGTGGATCACTGTGGACCACTGTGGACCACTGTGGATCACTGTGGATCACTGTGGATCACTGTGGACCACTGTGGACCACTGTGGATCACTGTGGACCACTGTGGACCACTGTGGACCACTGTGGATCACTGTGGATCACACTGACCGTCTCCTTCTTCTTGCTGAACACCGGCATGGCCACAGAGGTCATCAGCAGCAGACTCTGGGCCTTGGTGGTGAAGAGCTGAGAGATGGAAGCAGAACATTAACACAGTGTTAAACTTTCCCATCATGCAGTGCAGACAGCATCAGTCTACAGCAGGACCACCTCAGATCTAGCCCCCTCTGAACCATGACTCTGCTCTCTGGGTGGTATTTGTCTCTGTTTGAATGACTCAGACATAAAGACTCATCTATGTTTCAGACACCAGATGTAAGTAGTAGATTGACCTCCAGGTGGCGGTGTGGGACCGTCAGCAGCTCCATCAACACATTGATGGGACAGTGCTATGGTCACTACGTTCTAGATCAGTGGTTCTCAACCTGAAGCTGAGGATACCTCAGGAGGTCATGTGACAACTTCATGATCATGAACTACATGACTTAAGGTGCTTCTGGTCAGAGGTGGGGTTTTAGTTTTTTAGTTTTACTCTGACACAAAAGGCCTAAAGTCTGAGATGAAAACACTGAGGTTCTGTTAACCCCCAAAGGTTCTCTCATTATGACACAACATAGAACCTTCAGGAACTCTCTGTGGCTCCATTAAAAACCGACTGTTAATCTAAAACTACATCTTCTTCTTCTTTACCTCCTTTGTGTTGGGAAGCTGCCGGGGTGATGGAGGGGAGGGCCCAGAGGATCATGGGAGGATGAGTTCCCAGGAGACAGGGAGGAAACAGACATGTGAAGATGACAGTGATGATGATGATGATGATGATGATGACCAGTGGACAATAAGTTGACTTAAAGGAGCAGATCAGCAGCAAATGAAACTGTAGCAAAGATTTTCATATGAAGGGAACAACATATAAGCCCTGTGATTGGCCGGCTCAGCTCACCACAGTGTCCATGTAAGCCTCCGTCCAGATGATGTCATGGTCGTGGTTGATGACCATCGGCCGGCTGAGCACGTGCAGGTACTCCATGACGTTCTCCTGCACGTCGGCCAGCGTGGAGATGTGTGTGTAATAACCTAACAAAAGACACATGAGTATATGTAAGTGCACGCACACACACACACTCACACACACACACACACACAGAGAGGACTGACCTTTGTTGTTGCAGGCGATCCACTTGGTGTTCTGAGCGAACGTCATCTCTCTGCCGATCAGGTAGGTGAAGACTCGCACCTGGACACAGACACACAGCTGTTCACAGCAGGGGGCGCTGCAGGGTCTCACAGTTCACATGGACGTTAGCATCCACACGTTAGCAACAGGTGGTTTATGATCAAAACCCAGAGCGTTGGATCACAACAACATCCTCATGGACACTTCAAATCAGCAGAACAGGCTCATAAAGACTGTGACTCTGGTCCACAGCCAATGGTAAGGCTGGATGGAAGCATGTGGACAGTGACCGTTACCTTGTGTGATGTACATTGTGGTAACACTGGTGGAAATAGTGGCTTTGTCTGAGTAGATATGATGTCCTCAGCAGACATACACCCCTGTGGACTCTGCCATCACTGAACTCTCAGCATCATTACAGAAAACAAAGTGTGGAGCAGTCAGCTTCACGGTCCTCACCCTGCGCTCAGGCCAGTTGAACTCCTCGAACACAGACTCAAAGTCCTCCATGGCTCCGTCTGTGATCAGCATGATGGCCTGGTTACACATGCTGCCCTGACCGTTCGCCCTCGCCTGCACACAAACACACACTGTAACACACAGCAACAACCTTCTGCACACTCACTCCTGAAGCTGGAAACATTTCCTTCAGAGCTGACCTCTGACCCCTGAGGGCAAAGAGGGACACAGACCTCGTTCAGGATCTTGAAGGACTCCTTCATGGCGTTCTTGATCTTGGCTTCTCCTTTAACGTGCAGCTCCTCCACCAGGAGCTTGAAGTGCTGAGAGAGGAAGAGAGGGAGATGTTTCTGACAGCAGCTCACAGACTGTTTGTAGAAATGGATGAAACAACCAGCGCTCAAAGATGAGGCCGATACATAGATGCAAAAACAGTGTAATACCACCACCAGCCACTAGATGCTGGCTCCAAAAAACTCTGGATATTGATCCTTTTCAATCCTGAAATATTCAGTCAATCCATTTTTCCACAAGTCATTCTGATGTTGTTAAAGTCAACTCTTCTTCTCAGAGATCTGGTGGGAGGAGTTAGGGGCGGGGTTAGTTTGATTGACAGCTCTGGCTTCCAGTGATTGATAGGTAGTGTGGGAGCTCAGTCACCAGTGAACTCCAGCTCCATCCACATTGTCCTCAGGTTCAAGGGTCAGACCCGCCTCCTCACTCCTCCCTTCATATCCAAATATGGTCACTTCCTGCTCCAAACAACCAACATGGCCACACTGGTTGTTTGGAGCTAGATACAAACTCAGGCCTTGTCCACTCATAGTAGGGTTTTTGTAAAACTGAACATCCTACCGCCCCCATCTCGGAAAGAACTCACGTACACACCACCTCATTCTTAGAAAAAAATATTCATCCACAGCTAACCGCGTAAGTGTGTTTTTAAGCACATTTATAAGCATGCCAGACCATTAGGTGGCAGAAGTTCCCCAAATCCTATCCAATCAGAGTAAGCTTCCGTCTCTCGATGTCATTTCCACAAAACATGAAACATGGCGTCAGATTCGTCTGTGTGGACCAATAAGGAGGCAGAATTGCTCTTACAGTTTTAGTTTTGGGGTCGCCTGTGCTGTTGAATGTGGAGCAGTATCTGTAAAAACAAGCCAGAAAAAAAACGCCTGGACAAGAAACAGCTAAACCCTTGTGAGGGCGTATTTTGTTGCAGGCAGCGACGTATCAAAACGCAACACGCCGGTCATTGATGTCCACATGCAGGCGCATAAACGGAGCATTCGCAAATCTTCACTTTGGTCTGAGGTTTTTAAAAGAATCGTTCATGTAAATCTACGTTTTCGTGTGGATGACAGGACACATCGTAGAAAAATATCCTCGTTTTGTGAAATACCTGCTACATGTGGAGTTTTACCTCCACATACACTGCTATCAATAGACTTCCATTCATCACAGCAGAGAGTGAATTCTGACTTCCAACAACATGAACAGATCTTCACACACAACCTGAAAGCCTCGATCTCTCTCAGATAACAGGAACTGAACGATGTCCTCACTCTGCAGTGAGACTCCACTGGTCCTCACAAGCACAGCAGAGCTCAGTACAAACACACAGTCACACATATAGCTCCAGCTTGACCTGCTGTGGCTTCTGATGTTGCTCCAATAAGTAGGCCAAGAGGTTGATCTGATGAAGACACTGAAGGTATTACTGTGTGGGTGTGTGTGTGTAATGGCTGCTAAGACACCTCCTCAGCCCTTTAATCCTCCATGAAGCAGATAATGGTCTTACCTCTCTGTTGTCCAGGTCGGCCTGCACCAGAGTCCCTTTGAAGCACGGCTCCACGTAGCGAACGTAGTCGGTGTACTGCAGAGGGAGAGACACGCAGAGGGACGAGAAGGTCCATGAGCAAGCTGTAGTCGCTGGTTCAAACCCCCAAAGTATCATCTGTAGTTTTCCAACTGTCAACAAACTCCATGAAAAGCTGCTGTAGATTTGCTGCTAACACATCCTGACTGTGTATGAAGCTGATCGGTCTCTCAGCCAAACCTGTCTGTGCATCTGAATAACAGAAGAACTAAAGTCTCTGATGAGGTTGAAATATTGGAGAAGGACTTGGATCAATGACACATCAGTCAGAGTAAGGATGCATGACGTTATCGGCCATTCTGCCGATATCCGCCGATATAATTAATCGATAAAATAACCGTGGGTATTGTCATTATTGTCTCAGGGAGAACATGATCCAAGTCTGTTTTAAGTAGGATAGGCTGCAAGTATCGCAACTGTTTTGTTTGAAAACAATTGTTGTGAATAAATACAACATGTTTTACATGACGTAAGTTGAAATATTTTTCTCATTTTGCAGTGAATGATAACTGAGGTTACATCCGTTTCAGCTTATGTCTGCATTTGCAAGCAGGCCAACGCGATGAAGAGTATGCAGAATATTTCTGTTTGTTTAATGCACTAAAGAAACTCCATGATCTCTACAATCAGGTGTGTTGGGAAAGTATCAATGTCGGTATCAATTATCGGCCAAATGAGTCATAAAATACTGGCATATCAGATATCGGCTAGAAATCCAATGCCATGCATCCTGGATCCTGAATCCTGAATCAGATCATTGAAATCAGCTGTGTAGTACTGTGTAGGTCCTTCTCATTCCACCCTGACCCGCTGAGGCCTGGACCTCTGAAGCTGTGGTATCAGGCACCAAGACAATAGCAGCAGATCCTTTAACGACCTCCATGGATTGGACTTGATCATCCACAACACCACACAGATGCTCAGTCAGTCTGAGATCTGGGGACTTTGGAGGCCGAGTCTACACCTTGAAGTTATTGTCATGTTCCTGAAAATATTCCTGGGGTCCACTCCAGACAGCAGGTCTTAGTGGAAACTCTGGATCTATGGATCCAGAAAGAGAGGAACCCTCACCCCTGTGAACATAACCTGCTCTCTGACAGTTTCACTGTATCTCCACCCTCCTGCTGAGTCCGGATGAGCAGCTGTCAATCTGCAGGCTTCATTTCTTCATCAAGCTGATCGATGCTGAAGTCGATTAAATTCAAATAGTTTTACACCAGGAGCTGATTGACTATGTTTTTCTTTACAATAAAATGATATGGAGCTCAAGGTCAACAAGCTCAGAGTGCAGTGAACCAACCCAGAGAAGGTTCTGGAGCCAAACACTTTGAGTTCCCATCACAGAGTTTGAGTCAGGAACGTCCACATGAATGCAGAACATTCTCCTCTCATGGTTCCTCAGACCTCAGAGACATTAGTCCTCAGAGATGCTGAAAGTGATGGACTGTGGAACTGCTGTGAATGTGAATGAATCAATAAAACCTTCTGTCCCCATCAGCTGGAAAATGTCTGACAGCTAACCCGTCAGAAAGGAAGCTTTGTACCTGAGGGGGTGTGACCTGGCCGACAACAAGCCTGTTTCTGGATCTTCACCAGATGTTAGTGCTGCAGGCATCTCCTCAACAATGTGGCATAATGAAGAGAGTGGTAAAGCACACTCAGCCTCTCAAACACACCTCACCACAGCTGTGTAACGTTCTGCTCTTACACCTGTTTGAGGTTGACACTGGTTCCTCACCACGTTTCTACCACCGAGAACACAGCTGTGAGTAAACAAGGAACATCATGCTTGAAAAACAGTCTGTCAATGTGTCTCACAGCGATGACGTTGACGAAATCATTCTCTCCCAGTGTGTCCAGGATGGTGTTGATAGTGTGTTTGGCGATAGTCATCTTCAGCCCCTTCATGCTGCCGCTGATGTCCACCATGATGATGATGTCCTTCGGAGACGTGGCTGCCTGGATGTACCTGCACACGGGAGGTGAAGGACACCATCTTTAGACTGACATATATGATCTTCAGATGTGTCCAGATGTTAGGGTCCAAACATATGCAGATGACACTGTGATATTTATCCATGCACAATATACAGAACAGGCTGCAGCCAAACGGAGTCAGATATCTAAGATGTCTGTATCTCACACATAGGAAGGATAACTCAATCATTCTTAAAGAAGAAGTTCTGCAGTGTCTACGACTCACCAATGATTTCCATGTATTACACTGATTCTATTTGTTATCTCGCACTGATTGACTTTTAAGCAGTGTGTTGTTCCATGTTGTGTATTTGCAGCCCTGTGATTGTTTGTTGTTGTCCAGCGACAACAGGTGAAACATTAGCGGATAGATAACTGTGGTTAAACTACTTTCCTCTTTGCATCGTGACCACTTCATCTGGCAACAGACTGTGTTGGCAAATCAAACCAGAGCGAATGCACATTTGATTACTTTGCTTGGGCCGGCACCATCCAGGCTAGCAAAGCTAATCAGAGCATTTTCATCACCATAACAGTGTGACTGGAGGAGCATGTTGCTGTATTTACTGCCCTGAGAAAGAAACAGGACACAACACAGCAGATGCAAAGTCCAACCTTTGAGTCGGCCACAGGGGAAAGATGGAGGATTCATGTCTGAATTAAAGGTTTTCAAACTCCAGCTGGAGCTTCACAGTCCTGATCAGCATGGTGGTTTAAACACATCTGAACCTCAACTGTGGGAGTCACCTTCCTCTTGCTTTCAACAACATGCAGGTGAGACTTCACAAGGCAAGGACGCCAGTGTTGGTCTGAGGACAAAGTGATTGTCACTAAGTGATGGTCCTGAGGGTCTCAGCATTACTATCAGCTGTGCAGTGCAGAGTGTTGATGTTTGACTGACTGAACTTATCCTGCTGGTTAAAGCTGGCACATTTACAGAGTGTTAAATAAAGTGTACTTAGACAACGAGGTCCCAGTAATCGATCCTCTGCTCTGTGACCTGGACACAGACCTCATGTGATGACAGCTTCTCTTGACTGAAGGACTCATCTTCAGACTCAAACTACAAAACCATCAGGCTCCAGCAGACATTTCATCACTGACATCAACAAACCTTCAGACTCATGAAGTCATGGATGTAAAAACTGAGTCACTGTGAGGTTCAGTCTACATCTCCCTGCAGATGCATGCAGCAGCGTTGGCAGCTCAGCTGCAGTAATGCGGCGTGACGAGGCGTTCAGGGACATATGCAGCGCTCTGGTATTATTTAGAAATGCATGAACAGTCACATATGGTGCCATGTGGGCTGCGGTGACCCGGCTAAGGAGCAGCTTATCTTCTTTTGCAGAGGATCAGGGCTTCGGCTTCGGCTGCTCAGCCAACACAGCCCGGGTATCACTGCCTTAGGACGGCTGAAACTCAGCATTACTGAGGGATTTTCTCCTTTTTTGTATTGCACTAATTTCTGTTGTGAGAGTGGATAATGGAAATAAGCTCTTTTTAACACAGTGTCCCAGCATCATGTATCCGCTCAGTGAAGTCATGCAAAGATAAATCAACAAGTGTCCAGAAATGTGGAGCCACAAAGTCAGCAGTAATAACATCTGTTTGTTTTTTTCAGGAAGACAAATATCTGCATATTTGTCCGTGCAAAGGATAAAGGAAGTTTACTGGTACATCCTCTGCAGAGAGATGAAGCTCACAGTGTAATCATGTTGCTTCACTTTGTGTTGGTGTGTTCCTGCTGCTGTGGAGCTGACACTTCATTCACAGGCTAAACTCGTCTCAGTGTTTATCAGAGAACATTTCAATAATCTCATATGATTCAAATCAATCAGTGTTGATGGACCAAATAAGCTGAAATCTAGCTCTGCTTACATCATCGTGTACATACTGCTGACCTGCTGCTTTTGTGCAAACTGTTTCCCAGTAGCAAAGTGTCCCAAAAACAGCCCTGACTGAGACCTGGACTCCACAGACCTCTGAAGGTGTGCTGTGGTATCAGTTAGCAGCAGGTCCTTCAGGTCCTGCAGACTGTGAGGAGGGGCCTCCATGGATCACACCTGATTGGACTGAGGTCAGGGGATTTGTCTTGTTCCTCAAACCATTCCTGAGCCATGTCTGCAGAGCTTCAGGGATCACCATCCTGCTGAAGACTCTGACGTCAGAGATACTGTCTCCATGGAGGTCTGGACGTGGTCTGGAACAGTGTTTAAGAAGCTGCTGATGTCAGAGTAACATCCACATGGATGGAGGACCCAAGGTTTCTCAGCAGGACACTGTCCAGAGCATCACATGGACTCCACTGACTCAGCTTCTTCCCATAATTCATCCTGGTACCATCTGTTCTGGGTTTCCACATAATGGAAAAGAAAACCTGATCCACCAGACCAGACCTCCTTCTTCCATTGCTCCATGGTCCGGTTCTGACGCTCATGTGTCCGAGCTTTCAGTGGTGGACAGAGGTCTGTAGGGGCTCAGTCAGTCAGGATCAGACCTTTAATCAGAGGGTCCAGGGTTTAAGTCCCTGGGATCATTAAAGTACATCTAATGTGGGCTTTCAGGTACAGGAGCATGAGTGTTTAGAGGTACGAAAATGGAGAAAGTATAAATTCTGCCATTAGAAGCTCAACTTGTGAGGACTTCACCCCAGGAGTTGAGGAACAGAGCAGCAGGTCCATGCAGGTCCAGAGAGCGGAGGATGGACTCAGCTGCTGCTTCAGAGATGCTCTGACTCCGTCGTCATGACATCACAGGTTGGTCCTTGTCGAAGTCAGTCACAGACATCACACATGCACCAACCTCCAGGACTAAATGTTCACTTCCTGCCTCATATAACAAACAGCTCACTCTCTGTTTACACATGAAAACTGTGAAACCAACCAAACTCACCAGTTTCTGTTCCTGCAGTCGAAGGCTGCCACACCATTGGAGTCTGGAGTCCATTTAATACCTGACAGAGAAGACATGGAGTCAATGCACAGCCCGCTACACACTGCAGTAAAAACCTCTCGCTGCTGATGTGGAAATAACTTTCACAACAAACTGGGGATACACAGAGAAATTCATCCCTCTGGAAACATTTTATTCATTCAGTAAAAGACTTTAACACCTCGTTTCCTCAGGGATCTGCAGCAGAGCTTCAGTCTGCTGTCCAAGTATCTCTCGTTCAGAAGCAGATTTAGCTGACTGACCTGTTTCACTACTGTTAATAAGGAGCCATAATAAGATTAAGATCTTATAGCATTATAGAAGAAACCCTGCTCCTCAGCTTGGCCACAGTGGAGACGTGGCTACGTTACAGCTTCTTGGAAGAAACAGATTTTTGAATTAAGCTCATCTACAGACTACACCAACGATTAGGAGACACAACGAGAACATCCAGCTGATATTTATAAGAAGCTGAGCTGATGTCAGTGTAACGCAGGTGATGTAAATGTTACATTAATGATGCTGGTTGTCAGGGTGACCGTCAGTTACACAGACTGTGAACGAAGGATGGACACAGCCACAGGATCTCAAAGGTGAAGCCAAGAACAAGAAAGTGCAACACCACCGATGGCCACTAGATGCTAAAGTCAACTCCTCTTCTCATTGGTCTGGTGGGAGGAGTTAGGGGCGGGGTTAGTCTGATCGTGGATTTTTGGAACATGTTTCAGAAAAACTCTAAAACTTGCAAAAGATGAGAATAACATCTGTAACCATGGTAACCATATAGGAAAATGGCAATGGCCCCAAACAAAGAGCAAAGAGCTGTAAATAAACTTAATATATTTTAGACAACAGACAAGATAAATCAACATCAGATTATTACTACTGTAGGACATTTGGACAGATTTTGGACACAGCCCATAATTCTACATAAAGACACATTAAAATATTACAAACTGGTTTCCTGTGGATTGTCCGACTTTTTGTCTGTCTGATTAAACTGGAAACACAATGAAACACACCGAGAAGAACTGACTGATAAAGACAAAGACCAAAAACATAACTATCCCTCTGTTGCTTCCTGTTTCTTCCTTCAAGGTAAAACACATTAGTGAGTATGGCAGCTAGTAACATACTCCCCTGGTTGTGGAGGAAGTGTGGCTCTGCAAAGAGGAAGTACAGTGGGAGCACGTTTCCTGTGCATGTGGAGTACGGCGGACACTCACAACATACGGAGGTAATCGCACGTTGGGGTCGATGTGGCCAATGTGGCAGTACGACCTCTACGAAGCACACATGTCCAAAATCTCATTTGTCTTGCCGAACACATCTCACTTGGGGGTTGCCTGCTCTGGGTGTGGGGCGAGGTCCTACCTCAGGTGGAGGAATTTAAGTATCTCGGGATCTTGTTCACGAGTGAGGGTAGGATGGAGCGGGAGATTGACAGGCGGATTGGGGCGGTGTCCACAGTGATGCGGTCGCTAAACCAGTCCGTCGTGGTGAAGCGGGAGCTGAGCCGGAAGGCAAAGCTCTCGATTTATCGGTCGATCTACGTTCCGACCCTTACCTATGGTCATGAGCTTTGGTTAATGACTGAAAGAACAAGATCGTGGATACAAGCCACCGAAATGAGATTCCTCCGCAGGGTGGCCGGGCTCAGCCTTAGAGATAGGTTGAGGAGCTCCGTCATCTGGGAGGGACTCGGAGTAGAGCCGCTGCTCCTCCATGTCGAGAGGAGTCAGCTGAGGAGGTCCGGGCATCTGGTAAGGATGCTCCTCAGACGCCTCCCTTGGGAGGTGTTTCGGGCATGTCCCAGTGGGAGGCGACCTCGGGGCCGACCCAGGACACGCTGGAGGGATTATATCTCTCGGCTGGCCTGGGAACGCCTCGGGATCCCCCCTGAGGAGCTGGTGGAAGTGGCTGAGGAGAGGGTAGTCTGGGCCTCTTTGCTGAGGCTGGTCCCGGACCCTCCGGATAAGTGGGAGAAGACAAGGATGATCTCACTTACACCATCGTACTCCCTCCTCACCAAGCCCATGACTCTTTTCTTTCACCTCTGCAACCTCCACGACTCCCACAGACCAAAAATACTGCACCAGACACACGATTTCTCAATTTCTTCCTGCGTCATTTTAGGTAGAGCAACAATTATTTTTGCATATAAAACCAGAGGAGTTACACTTCTATAGGACACATTCAACATGTCCCAGAGACCTGGTCCTCTCCACTGGGGAGTTTGCAGACATTCGGTAAATCGCTTAAACAACAAAGATATTACAGTTGACAGCTATGAAATCTCTGTAATTATTGAAAATGAACAGATACTCTCCGGACTTGTTCTGTGGTAGGTCATAAAGGGTTAACCCAGCAAGATGCAACAACACCAAGATGCAACAACAAAAAGTTGGGTATAAATAATCTAAAACGACTACCTGAAACATGATGTATGAAATATTATGGTGTATGATTTACAGAACAGATATGTATATACTGTAGAAGTAAAAAATAAAAATGTTTCTATCTAAAGTAAGCCTGGCTCCTCTGTCCTCCAAACCATCAATGTCAAACCCACCTGGGTAGATCCTGAAGAAGCCGGTGGAGCTGCCAAAGTACTGCCAGGTGAGCGTGGGGTCCTTCTGGAAGTTGCTGATGAAGACGTCGTTTAACGCCTCGGAGTTGTAGATGGCGTTGAGGATGTTGGGATCTGCACAGATTGTTCAAACATCATGATTTGAACAAACGGCGGCACAGCTGAGAGTGACGGACGTGAAGCACCTCTGACCTTTGTTGTAGACGTTGGTGGGAACCTGGATGTTGCTCATCTGAGTGTTCACCGGCAGGTTGTTGAAATGTTCGTTCTCCTCCAGGGGAAAATCTCCACCCAGCTCCACAGAGTTCCCGTCCTCGTCCACCGTGTTGATCATCATGGAGTTGTAGTAATCAAACTGAGAGAGACAGCAAGAGGAAATACAGAGTTACAGTTGGCAGCAAGGAGGACAGTCGAGTCTGTGGTTCACAAAAGAAGCTGATATGCTGCTGGACAGCTAGCTGAACAACCAGCAGCTGGGTCTCAGCCAGGGTGTTGGACACTGAGCTTGTTTGACATCAAAAATGCAAGAAGGTTTTGGCTTTTTGTGCAGTGGGAGGAGCTTCCTACTTAAAATGTAAAGACACATATTGTGTCCAGAGATTGTAAGAAAGAAAGATGGACAAGCTCTTCATGACACCACCACAGGTCCTGGAAGTTCTAAGGACCAGTGTGGAGGCTGTTCACATATGGATGAAGCTAACGTGACATCACCTGCTGGTTTGTGGAGTTTGGTATCTGAACGTGGCCATGTTGGTTGTTTGGAGCAGGAAGTGACCATATTTGGATATGAAGGGAGGAGTGAGGAGGCGGGTCTGACCCTTGAACCTGAGGACACTGTCCAATGAGGATGAGACTGGAATCCAGGTCTGATTTCACTGGACTAGCCACGCCCCTAAAATCTTCATCTTTTTTGATGCCTAATATGTCCTTAATGATGAAATGATTTTCAGATGGACCACCTGTCAATCAGACTAGCCCCGCCCCTAACTCCTCCCACCAGATCTCTGAGAAGAAGAGTTGACTTTATCTGATGACATCAGAATGACTTGTGGAGAAATGTATTGATGAATATTTCAGGATTGAAAATGAGGATTTTTGAATTGAGGTCAGTTGGAGCAGCACCTGGTGGCTGTTGGTGGTATTACACTTTTTTGCACATTGGCCTCATTTTTGAGACCCAGTTGCTTTGTTCATTACTATAAACAGTCTATGATCTATATACACAGACTTCAACACAATACCGATACAGTATTTTTAATATGAGACGATTTATCCATATGTTGCCACATATGAGACATGAAAACAACCAAAACAATGTTGAAACTGATCATATTTCAAGTATCAGCTCAGAAATCTGAGTTTGATTCGTTTGTGCAAATGTGATCAGAGTGCTGACTCATCAAAAAAGCATTTCGAGCAGGACTCTGAGAGATCCACTGACCCATCAGCTCAGCACCCCTCTACAAATGAGGACATTAAAAGTCTTCAGACCTGCAGACTGATCTCCTTCCCAGTGATGGACATCCTTCACCCACTGGTTACAATAAGTTACTACTTTTTTTTTTTTTTTTTTTTTACACCATCTCACTTTCTCACAGCTCACACCAGGCTGTTGTGCCACAGTGTTTATTTCCTGCTCCTCTGCCGTGGTGTCGACCCAGTTCCCTCACAGGATCAGTGAAGTTTGATCTAATCTAATTTCAGGTGTCAGCTGAAGCTTTAAAGCTGCAATCTGCTGCAGCGTCCAGCGCACACCGGCCTCCTGTCGCCGCTGATCCACGCACGGTTAGCAACGTCAGCACTCAGCTAACAACACAGCTGAGCCCAAACACACCCGAGACCGACAGATCACACACACTGTGGAGGCTGGGCTGGCTGCAGGTTATCTAACTCCTGCAACTTTCATTTCTCTGCAGTTTGACGTCAACACAAACCAGTAAAGAGCTGGAGAGGATGTTTGAAGCTCTGACCTGTAATGAAGCGTTGAATTCGTGGTACAAGTCGGCGTCTTCTGCGGACTCCGCTAACCTCTGAGACAAGGAGGGAAGAGGAAAATCAAACTGAGACCAAACAGACTTGAGCTCAGAGAAACATTCAGTCATCACAAAAATACAAGACAACACAAAGACAACAGGTCCCATCTCAGGAGACCTCACAGGAAACACTGGTGAACACTTCCAACATGAATTCACTTTAGAGAACATCTGGATGAACTTCACTTTGTTTCTGGAGGTGCAGGAGTTCAGGAAGTTGTTCAGGTAACCTGTTCAGGACAACAGAGGAACAGAGGTGCAGGCTGGGTGGAGGAGGTGGAGGAGGTGGAGGGAGGGGGAGGAGGTGG
>OOFC01049447.1:0-14693 GCA_900323345.1 Pseudochromis fuscus | reverse complement strand
TATCATTATTATCTGTAAGGTTTACATTTTAATTAATAAAATCTGTTTCGCATACTAGATGGTACGTTAATGTAATGTTCCTTAACATTGTGTTTTGTATGCTTTCCAGAGGTTTTAAAATTATCTATGAAGCACCTAGATATTATATCAGATAAGCTTGTGGAGTTCAATATTTCATAAATGTAAAGTATAGCTTGAGTGTTTAAGTATAAATAAGGATGAGACAAGTTTTAGGTGTTTAAACACAATGAAATACAAAAGAAAACTCCTCTATCTATATTTGTATCCAATCATTCATGTGAATTTGATTTCACTTACTTAGGAATATTCAGTATATTCTGTATATTTACTTACACCTGGTGCGTCAGAGGTGAGGAGGTGTCAGATTTAGTTTGTGGATTCACAACATTGAAAATCGATATTCAAGTTTATCAGACGAAAAATTTGATCCCTTTGCTCTGAATAATCCACAAAACATACTGAAAACAAATTCAGTGATAATTATTTTGGAGGACTGAGCTTTTAATTATGTGCAAACGGTTTCACTTTATCACTACACTGGTGAAAAATACCATTTATTGTTTTATTCCACCGTGTTGTCTGAGATGTAGACGGCAGTGTCTGCCCCTGTTAGGCTGAGATTGAGGAAGAGGAAGTGTAGATAAGCTTACTTTAAAACCAGTTGTGTGTCTCCTGCAGTCTGTCTTTGTCCTCGCTGTCCTCTTTGTGTAAGTCTCCACAGGTCCCTGGAGCTACCTGTTCCTGACTCATGGAGCTTTGTGGTTCTGGAGTCTGGCTGATCGGTCCATCCACTGTCCCGACTTGATGTCCAGCATCTGTTCTCTCTTCTTTCTCTCTCACCCTGTCCTTTTGTCTCTCCCTGTCCCCCTCAGAGCCCGGTCTGCCGGAGGTTTCTTCCTGTTAAAAGGGAGATTTTCCTTCCCACAGTCACCAAGTGCCAATTGCCAAAGTGCTTGCTCCTGGGGGGATCAGTCGGGGTTCCTGCTCTCACTCTGACTGTGATGCCATTTCAAGGCCCTGACTTTGCAGTACTAGAGTGTTTACATGTGTTGATTAATCGAAACACAATTGGATGAAACAAAATTGAATTCAATTATGCATGTGCACAGCACTTTGGCTGACCATGCTGTCTTTCAAAGTATCTATAAATAAAGTTGAATTGAATTGAATTAATAAATTCTTATTCTGTCATGATTCCATGTATTTTTGTTGGTTTTGATTATGCTTATGATTTCTTGTATTTAGTTTTGTATTTACTCTTGTTGCTTTTTCTGGTTTCAATGGTTGTTTTCGTCTTTGTCTAGCTTTCCGTGTTTCATGTCCTGTTCATGAGTTCATGTTGTTTCATGTTTCTCATTTTATTTTGATAGTCTTGTTCCTTGTGTGTTTGTGCCCAAGCCTTGTTTCCTGTCTGCCTTGTCACACTTGTCTTGATTTGTCTCGTCACACCTGCTCCCTGATTGTCCCTTCCCACCTGTTTCCCATTATGTCTCATTACCTCATGAATTTAAACTCATGTGTCTCTTTGTCCTGTGTGAGTTTGTTTGTAGCCCTTACTTGTGTCGTAGCCTTTGTCCTAGGTCATGGTCTTGGTCTTGGTCTTGTATTCATGTTCTTAGTCTTGCCTGGTTTTTGGATTCGCTGCCTGACCTTTGGATTTTTGCCTTTGCCTGCTGTTTTGGATACTTCTGCCCAGATTAAACCGTCTTTAACTTAGCTGCTCTTACCTTGGTGTCTGCACTTGGGTCCTCGCTCCACGCCTCCGGCTTTACCCCCGTGACATATTCTTAGTGAAACATTCCAAGTAAATGTGGCATTGACTGTGGTTGCTATGAGCCTCTGTAACAAGTGAATTTCTCCATTGTGAGATTAATAAAGTCTCTCTTATCTTATCTTATCTTATCTTATCTTTAAAAATGCAACATAAACAGACTGAAACTTTGAGGAGCCTAGGGAGACAAGGACAAAGATATGTGGCCAGGTCTCTGAAAAGGTGTCATTTTAAAATTGATTTAAAGCTCTTATATACTCCCACACGTCCTTTATGCTGGTTTGACGCAGAGTGATGCAGATCTGGGTGACTTTATACAGTCTATGGTTATTGTGCAGTCCAGAGTTTACTTTACCTTTGTCCACTGTTACTACAAGTTGATGTTTGTATTTATGGGTTAGTTTTCACCTTAACACCATTTATTATTATTTCTTATGAATCATTCTGTCAAGTTACACCATCACTCTCCTCATCCACCTCAGTGCACCTTCACACCTCAGATAACTGCAAAAATGTATCTTTACTTAACCCTTGTACGCCCCCGGGGGTCTCCTCGTACCCCGAAGAGCATAGGAGGCGGGGTACGAGGAGATCCCCGGGGGCGTACAAGGGTTAAACATTTGTCAAAGTAATCTCTGCTCTTCTTGAAGGTCTGTATACATATCAAAACAATATATTCTTTTCCCAGTTGGGTGCATTCCTGCGTGTCCTACAAAGCCAAACTCTACAGGTAGACCGACCAAATTATACCGCCACCCATTTCTGCTGGTATGATTTCAGGTGATCAGCAATCTTTGTATCTCTCACACAAAGAAGCTGCTGCGTTACATCCTGGGACTCTAGTAAGTATTGCTGTCCACTCACTCAGTGAAAAGCTCTCTTGTCAGTATAGTCTCAAGAGGAAACTTTTGACCAGACAGCAAATTTAAAACTGTGAGTCTGTATAAGAGGAGAAACAGCAGAACTTCACTCACCCTGAATTTATTAAAATATTTTTGATAAAAACATTGAAGTCAGTGGGTAAAAAAACAAAATGGTTTATCAGACACTTTGTATCCACAGATGCACCACAGGAGGGAAGCACACTGCAGCTTCAGACGTGGAAGTGTGCAGAAGACACAGGTGTTTGGGCATTTATTTGCATCATGCAGAGTCATATCATTAGTGCCATTGAGCCACATTTATTAGGGGAAGTGTCAAAGGTTGGTATTGGTGCACAAGGTGGAGATACAGCTTCATGTAACCTATCCCACGCTTATTATTTTTATTAGTCATTATAAGTTCAAAACAAAACAAAACCAAAAAAACTAGAAAAGCACTGTCTAGAGTGCAGACTGTCTAGAGTGCAGACCTCCACCAAGCACTGTTAAGGCCAATTGATACCTTCCGCGTCCGCATGTCCGCGGTGGTGCACGAGGGTCCGCGTCACGTAAATGTCATGGAACACGTCGGGAAGCGCTCGAGTGGAAAGGCGCGGAGGCGTCCGTATGCAGCTCCAAAAATGTGAGTGCATCACCTGGGCGCGGAGTGCGCGAGCATCTGCATTGCGCCTGCGCTAGCATATCAAGATGGACGCCGTTGAGGAGAGACTTTGCGAGGAGAATCCTTAAAAAATTCCTGGATCCAGATGGTGTTGCGGATCACCCCCAAAATGAAATCAGTTCTTCCTTTTCCCACTTCCAACACATCCTGAAAATTTCATCAAAATCCATCCATAAGTTTTGAGTTATCTTGAACACAAACAGACAGACAGACAGACAGACAGATAAACGCCGACAAAAACATAACCTCCTTGGCGGAGGTAACTAGTTAATTACACACACTCAAGCAAGTCATTTGGAGCTGTTTACGTGCAGCTGAACTAAAACAGTCACAATTTCAAACCACAAAACTTTGTGTTAAAACCTTTGATAAATCTTATCCAAACCCAATATGTTGTGGCAGGGCATGAACAAAAAAGAAATTAAATGCTTAATTCTGATAAAAGAAAGAAGAAAAAGAAAGAGTAGAAGGTGTAGGTGATGGTGTCTGAATTGTAGTTATTTCTTGATCATCTGCAAAACAAAAAAGTGAAACGTGATTGAAGTAAAGTGTGGCTCACATGTTCCTTTTCACTAAATCCAAATAATAGTTCAAAACTTACCTTTGAAAGGACTGATAAACACTGGGTTTAGTTTACGTTCTCATAAATCGCTGAAGAGTTCTCATAAATATTTTGTTCTTGCCCTGTGAAAACAGTGGATGTGATTATTCACAGGCACACCATGTGTAACTGTGATACTCTTCTTTTTCCACTGAACAACTGAAGTAATTATTTATGATAGTTTAAGAGACAAGTGACACTGGATCAGATGTATACATACCTGTATTTTGTGTGGAGGGATTTTTGTTGCTTGTGTTTCTATTTCTGTTGTTTCTGAAAAATTGAAATAAAAAAAAAAGTTAAAATATGGCCATGCTTATATGTTATATTTTGCTTAATCAATTACACAGATTCCTGTAACTGTTACTATATGTTAATGTACTACTAATAAAAACAAACATTATGGAGTTATGTTGCTCTATTTATGCCACTACCTGTATCAAATGTACCAGTGGTTACCAGCTAAGTTTCTATTCTTAAACAGATGACACTCAGGTCTCTTCCTGACACCAGGCATTACTTGGTGAAACTGAATGAATGTTCAACAGAAATCAAGCTGTGGATGTCATCTAATTCCCTGCAATAAAATCCTGAAATGCTTGTTCTTGGTGTGAAGCAGATTAGAAACAAATTCAGTGACCTCACTGTTAAACTGAAAACATCATAAGGTTTGGACTTGGCCAAAATTAATGTCCTGAAATTACATGATTATGATGTGGCATTATTGAATACAGTTTTATTGGTTCAGTCATTTGTACTGTATGGCGACCTTGTACGACACCTCGTAACTTTGAGTAAAGTGCTTTTTATCATCACCGTTATGATTTTTGCCCAGCTCTTTGAGCCCTAATTTGTCACATGGAGCTATAACATTTCACCTGAATTGGGATTGAGAAGTTGAGTCGAGTTTCACGGGGCAGGGGAAAGTAGTGTGTGTGAATGGCGCTAATGAATGGTTGAAGATTTATTGTTTGGTGAAGATGACAGAGCAAAGCTAAAGTCAGTCACAATTAGTACCAATCACTATAGACTCAACATCATATAATTTATGACACAAATATTGACAAACACCCGACCGGTAATCTTGATGAGGGTGTTTTCACTTACTTCTTTTTAAAACCATAATATCCTCCAGCAATTCCAGCAGCAACTACAAAGATTGTGGCGATTACTATTCCAGCAATGGCACCAGGTGAAAGACCTCCAGTGGTTATCTCTAAGAGGCCTAAAATGAAACAGAAGACACCTTGAAACCATTTTGGATACACACAAACATACTTGATATATTCACAGATAATAGTATATTAAAATGCATGCAGTGTAATAATAGAAACAGTTATATACAACAAAAATAAATAAATACAAAATGCTTTTGCATTCACTGTGCTTTACCTTTGACAGTCAGTGCATATACCACAGATGATTCTCTCCCAGTTACATTATTCCAGGCTCTACAGGTGTAGTCTCCACTGTCAGATAATTCTGCCTTGTCTTTGATGAACTCCTTAGAAGTGCTGTTGGGTATCTCTGTCCCATTTAACATCCAGGTGTAACTGGCACTTGGTTCAGAGTCAGCAAAGCAGATCAGTTTAAGGGGGGTGTCCACAACAATCTCATTAACACCTATGATTTTACCATTGTCTGGTCCATCTGCAAAACAGGTATTTGTTAAATATTTTACATTTTGCAGCTTGTAAAGTGGTTCAGATCTTACTTCTGATATGTGAACAGACTGAACAGCAAGTTACTTACAGTTAACAGTCAGTATGTGCCTGGCCGTAACAGTGCTGACGGGGTTGCTGATAGCACAGACGTATCGCCCGGTGTCGTCTCTATTCACATTGTTAAAAGACAGCACTTTCTTATTGTCAGAAAATGTCATGTTGTGAGTTGGGATCAGACTCAATCCATCCCTGTACCACTTTCTGGTTAACATGGAGCTGGAAGCCTCACAGGTTAAGTTGACAGACGTCCCCTCGATTGGCAGGTTTGTGGATGGTAGGAGAGAGGCATTTTGTATTTTCTCTGTTGGACAAAAGATAAAAACACCCGAACTCTGACAAAAATGACTCAGGACTGAGTGAGTATTGAAATATATGAATAATAAAATATAAAAATCTTGAGAAGAGTGTGTCAGTAGAAAAAACATTGCTTTGTCACGGGCGGCTGTGGCTCAGCTGGTAGAGCAGGTCGCCTTTGAATCGTAAGATTGTGGGTCCGATCCCCGGCTGTCGAAGTGTCCTTGGGCAAGACACTGAACCCTAAGTTGCTCCCAATGGTGGCTAGTGCCTTGCATGGCAGCTCTGTAGCCATTGGTGTGTGAGTGTGTGTGTGTGAATGGGTGAATGAGTTGCCTTGTAAAGCGCTTTGGGACCTAGCTATGGTCATGAAAGCGCTATATAAATGTACTCCATTTACCATTTACCCTAACAGCTGCACAGTGGGTCTTTGGCTTAAAACATGCTGAAGCTAAAATTATACAGTGATATTCAAAACGCTGGAAAACTTCATGTGGTTTTATACTCACCACCACCAAAAGAAAAGAAACATTGTTCAGTAGTTGGGAGTATTGTAGATGCTTGGAATATTTGCTATTTTACTGGTACATATACTTGCAGATTGTCATCTTTGACCAGATAAATATGACAGCAACAAGATCATAGTGTAGGTGGATTTATTGTTCCTATCTACAGTAATAAAATCATTCTCAGAGTTGAACCTGCAGCCTTATATTCCAACTGAACAGTAACTTCATGAGCAGTCACTGCAACTATAATGAGATGCAGAAGGCAATACAGATTTCTGGAACCAGA
The DNA here is from genome assembly GCA_900323345.1 of Pseudochromis fuscus. Classification (NCBI taxonomy): domain Eukaryota; kingdom Metazoa; phylum Chordata; class Actinopteri; family Pseudochromidae; genus Pseudochromis; species Pseudochromis fuscus. The sequence continues at coordinate 7,945 of OOFC01049447.1, read as the reverse complement.
CAAAGTCCCTGTTAACATTTTAAACACATAACATGCATTTACATTGTGGTTGAAATTGACTTTCTGCATCAGTTGATTTTTCCATGATTTTCCAGCTAATGATTTACACACATATGTAAGTATGATTTCTTGGATAAGTATTATATTTTACCCAGTTATTGTGTCTCAGAGACTAAATTTCAGAATTTGAAAGAAATAATGCCAAAACTTTCACAGTACATAGACAAATCATGCGAGTTTCACCCATTGAAAAAAAAAAGTGACATGAAGTCAAAAGCCAGAGAACATTGCAACAATAATAATTATAGCATCAAATCAAACACTGTCAAATATTATACATTAAGCGTTAAACACTTCATCCACTGCACTCCACAGTTTGATTAGATTTTACTGATGATGCTGGCAAAATAATCAACTCTGAAAATGTTGCCAAAGAAAGAAAAAGAAAAAATGTATTAGTTCATGAGTTCATTATTAAAAGAGATGTGAAATAGTTGCTCACCATAAACAGCCAGTGTGGTGTTTCCCAGCACTGGTTCTCCACCAGTTGGTGTAATGCTGACTTCATACACTCCACTGTCATTAAGAGTCAGATTCAAGAGCACCAGAGATCCAGTGAATGAATTCAGGGAGATCCTGCCTTCATACTCTGGATTAGTAATGTCTGTAACATTTGAAGTGATGATATGTTTATCACCAAATTTCCAGGTCACTGTTACAAATGGTTTTCCTGGAGTCCAAGTTGTTTTGAACTGCACTAGTTTTCCAACAGATTTATTAAGAGGACCATCTGGTAACAAACCAGCTCCACTGGTGAAACCTGAAAAATAAAGTTAGAAGTCTGTGAGAGACTTTAGTGAAGATGTAACAGAAAGGGCTCACTTCAATTCATGACATCTCCTCCTTAACTAAACATTTGGGTAAATCAGACAAAACCCAGGATGCAATTAAGTCCAAACAGTGTTGTTCACCATTATTATTCAAACCAAATATTATTTAATCTGGAGAAGCTGGAGTTAAGTGAACACATTGCACTCTCTCATTTCCTTCATTTTTAAAACACATCCCACTGCTCCTCAAAATTCAAGATTTTGGAGGTGAGGAGGAAAATGTCTAGATTTGTCATCTGAACACCTGAAACACTTGAGTTAAACTGGGAAGTCTACAAAGGACTGCAATGATGGAGCAAAGTCTTGATCTAAAACACAAAACTTGTTTTCTAATTGGAAAAAAATCTTCATATGATAACACTAATAAATAATTATAATAATAATAATAATAAACAATACAGAATTGTCTGTGAATGAGAATCCAGTGAAAAACACTCTGAGCACCACCTATCATTATGGGATTAAAATAAATAAACTATGATTTTACATGAATAACTTCTCTCCCTGAAAATAACTCAAAAGTACTATCAATAAAAACATCATTGTTGATTTGAGACATTTTAATAAATAAAATAATGCATCAAGTGGTTAAAAACTCACCTGAGATGGCACCAAGTACAATGATGTATATCACAGCTGTTTCCATTACATAGACTTGTCTCACACACTCCTTCACTTTCCTTCATCTAATTTCAGCTTGATGTTCACTGACTCTATTAGATGGAGGCTGTACAAGGAGGTGCTGTGTAAATGTCTCTGAAAGGTTCCTACCTGCACTGGTGTTGATCATTAACAGCAGCGCACAACATCTCACTGTTACTACACACTTCTTCTGTAGGAGAAATATTTGTATCATGTTTGAATAGACAACATTTTAACACTTTTAAAGCTTGAGGGGTTTGTTCAGAGAGGTCTGAACATGGTTGGAGATTTGCACTTTATTTTGTAAAATTCACTCATGGTGCTTAGAGAATCAAACTTGCTGCCTGTGGCCATGCCCTGATCTTCCCTCCATCACCTCTGTGAGGTCAGTCATATCAGTAATTGCTTGCAGTTGTCATGATGTTTAGTGCTGTGCACAAACAATGAATCCTAATGACTTGATGATCTTTGCACCTTTCCCCTCTGCCACCAATATTTATGATGGACATTTATGATTTTGAATAAATTATTAAATCGAATAAGATTCATATCAAGGGTTCAGCTTTGAGTTATAAGACCAAGGTCCATTTTTTCCCTTCCTGTTGCCCTTAACTATGTTTAAGGTTGGAAAAACAATCTTATATCATCCTTTGACAGTCAGCCCTATGCAGGAAACAAAAAAAATGCTTTCGTATTTTAGATTGTATTCATTATTTGTCCATTAAAGTTTAAGGAACACAAAACAAAATATGAGTAGAGAAAAAGCTATGTGTATGAATCATTTTTGTAAAGTGTAAAATCCCCTTTATTTTGTTTAAGTTGTTTAACCTCAGTTTCAGTGAAGTTTTTCTTTTTTGGTCGCACGTCTTTAATTTTATAGCATGTGCCAAATCATTTACACAAAAGGCACAAAACACAGCATGCTCTGGGAGTGTGTTACCTGTGCTGATAACACGCTATGGTAACACTCCTCCAATTTATGATCAAGTGAGTCAACTTCTCCAACTTCTTCCAAGAGAGATGTGAGAGGAAGCTGCTCCACGAGGCCCAGTGTCACAAATATGTTCAATCTTACTCCAGTAATCTAACATATTACACTCAATAAATATGCAAAAACCAAGACTCTGTGTTTTTTTTTTTTTTACAATCACATAGTAACAGATGCTCTGTGCAACATTTTATAGTTTCTTCTGTATTTATCCTGAATATTTTTACCATTATTACATTTGAAATAATGTTCATGAGTGCTCAACATTTGTCCACACTTGTCTCCTGCTGTAGACTAATTTAATTCAGCTGCCACTGAGAGTAGTCAGCCAGAATTTATATCCACACCCCACCAGCTAACTTTTTAGGCATGTTATGTGTAAATTTTAGATCAGGGGCATCAAATATAATGGTACAGTGTCACAGGGTAGATCCAGGACACGCTGGATAGACTGTCTCTTGTCTGGCCTGGAAACACCTCGAGATCCCCCGGGAAGAGCTGGATGAAGTGGGCGGGGAGAGGATAGTCTGAGTTTCCCTGCTTAGGCTGCTGCCCCTGCGACCCAACCCTGGATAAGTGGAAGAAAATGGATGGATCGATGGATGGTGTCAAGGTTAACACCTTTCAAGAGATGGGCTCTCAACCAACCACAATCTCATCACATGAATAATCGCGTCTCTTTCACACATCACATGAGCAACTTGCCACAATTTTTATATATTTTTTATTTACAAGGCAGAGGGATAACTTAACCGTCTTTGATAATAGCTCCCACTTTAGTTTGTATGGTGTGGTGAATCAGTTCAGGTGGTCATATACTACACAGATGTGGAAATGGATGTAGATCTTGACAAGTTGTTTGAATCATAAAGCGAAATACTATATTTTTCAGACACCTATGACGATATGTTTTGTGTCTTTGTAGATCCACTGTGACTTGCAAGTTGTAATGCACATGAGTAAATGATAAACTGATAGAAATGATAAGAAATTCTTAAGAAATTTCAGGTTCATAAAATATTTTGTAAAAGGATAGTTCATTAAATGTAAATGTTTTTATGATGCACTTGGAAAAATTTGGAGTTGTCATTATTTATAGGTTATTATGCTGATATTTTACTGGTCCAGCCACTCTAAATCAAATTAGGCTGTGGCCCCTGAAGTGAAATGAGTTTGTCATTATGCACTACAAGCATCTACACTATCGTGCACATGTGAAATTCTTACAAATCTGCGTTATATTTCTGCACAATAATATCTTTTTACAAAAAAATTAATTTACATTCTCAATACAAATTGTGTACAGTCATAGCTTTTTTTTGCAGTTGTAGTTACTATTGATTAGTAGATTGTCTTGTAGTTATTGTCTGTTGTGTCATATATGTAGCACAGTGGGATAAGGAGGAACAGTATTTCACACCTCTGTATGTTTTTGACATATCCTGGAAGTAATCAGGAAATCTATTATGCCAAAGCTTGTGCAAGATAATTAGACAAACCAACTATTGTTTAATCAGAACTACCAGTTGGATTTTTAAAACCCATAGACCAGGGGTACTCAATCCTGGTCCTTGAGAGCTGCTATCCTGCATGTTTTATACGTGTCCATCTTCCAACACTCCTGATTCAAATGATCAGCTCATCATCAAGCTCTGCAGAAGCCTGATAACGATCCTGATAATTGAATCAGGGGTGTAGGAAGAGGGACACGTCTAGAACATGCAGGATAGGGGCCCTCGGGGACCAGGATTGCCCACCCCTGCTCTATGGTAAAACCACACCACCCATACACAGCTGCACCACAAGAGGGCGACGTGTTGGCGCTTTGTCTGTACAATCAGTTTGGTTTCCTCCTTACGCACGACTCCACACCCAAGAAACTTCACAACTTAGACGGAGACACCCGTCATTAGTGCAGCAGTCAGAGACCTGCAGTCCTGGGACAGTTTGATGGTTAAAATCTCCTCACCTGCACATCACAAGGACACCTCCATGGATATACTACTCTGGCTTTGTGTTGCCTCGGCTGTGGCAGGTAAGGACGACTTGAAAATTATTTTCAGAGTTACTTAAATTAATTGTAGTGTCCTTATGTCTACGATCGGTACGAAAACCTCGCGCTGCAGGAGGAATGATAACCAAGCTGTCAGTAGACTGATGTCAGAGGACAGTCAGTGATGGTGAATACCTGTGGTTTATAATAAACTGCTTGTTAAAAATGTCAGCTGTACAACATTTACATTTATTTAACTTTGGGGGTTTTTTAAACATACATATTAATAGATTAATAATTGTTTTTGGTCAAATAATTTTGAAAGTAAATTAGCCTATTAGCCCTAAAATGTTAGTAATATACAGCCTATATAGGTGTATCTATAAAGAATAATAACAAAGAAAGAAAAGAAGTAAGAATCTTGAAGAAGTGTCAAACTTATAGGCCAAAATAGACTTTGGAGTTTAAAAAAACAAATTGACTGCCATGGTGACATTGATTTACACTTTACTTAACTTACTCTCTCTACACACTGCAGTAGCCCCCACTCATTTATGTGGACCAGCTGTGTCATATTAATAATCCTTCAGATGGGTTTCGGAGATAAAAGTCCACACAACTGAACTGACTGTTCATCATTTAAAGAGGCACAAATCAGGGTATATGAGATCTGAGGAAATCTTTGGTAGTTTATTTTTATAATGTGATTTATTTTTCCCATGAAAACTCCTTGTAACAGTAGTTAGGAGGTCACCCTTGAATACATTTTGTTGTTGTTTATATGTTTTGTTTTGTTTTGTTTTGAGAGGAACAATCAAGTTGACATTAATGACAGAAACCCCTTCTTGGTTTATCTTCACAGTCTCTCACAGACTTCTAACTTTATTTTTCAGGTTTCACCAGTGGAGTTGATTTGATACCAGCTGGTCCTCTTCATAAATCTGTGGGAGACACAGTGATTTTCAACACAACATGGACTCCAGGAAAACCATTTATAATAATGGCCTGGGACTTTGGTGATAAAAATATAATCACTTCACACAGTAAAAACATTACTGGCCCAGGGTATGAAAGCAGGATCACCCTCTTCCCATCCACTGGATCTCTGGAGCTCAGGAATCTGGCTCTTAATGACAGTGGAGTGTATGAAGTCAGAATTACGCCAGAGGATACAGCAGCAGAGACTGCAAGCACCACACTGACTGTTTATGGTGAGCAACTATTTCACGTCTCTTTTAATAACCAACTCATATTGAATCAGACATTCAATAATTATGTTTTCGGTGTGCAGTATTTTTAAACATCTATATGAAATATTTAAATGATACTCTTCCTGCAAAATATGTAGCAGTACATGTATAATAAAAACTCTTATAACTTATTTTCGTAATCACCTTCTTACTATGAGCAATTTTTCTCCTTGAGTTTGAACCTTTCTGGTCATTTGAAAAAAAAATCTGTGTTTGTTTTTTTCTTGTGCATCTATCTTTGGGGATATTTATTAATATTGCCAGCATCTGGTAACATCACATCAAACTCCACCCACACAGTCTTTCTGGACCTCTCAAATTAGTCTCATGCTCTTCCTCAGTGGTTGAAAATGTTTGGATTACTTTTACTTCTACGACTACTACTACTGAAATTTAAAGTCTCTGAGATACAGTGACAGAATCATTTTTGAGATATCCCAATGAGCAAAATCATTATTTTAATGCAAAAATTGAAACTGATTCCCATGTGATGTGGAAGTTATTATCAAATCATTTTCTAATTGTAGAAGCGAGTGTGAACTCTCAACATTCAGCCGTGGTTACTCAACACGCATGCAAAACCTGATTCATCATCAGTTGCTACTTATAAACAACTAGAAACTTTTTTGTTTCCACCCACAGAACCAGTCTCCAATGTTACAGTATTTCCCAAAAGTGCAGACTTGGTTGAGTTCACCAGTTCTGTCCGTCTGTCCTGCTCCTCCTCTGGATCCTCCCTGTCTTTCCTCTGGCTGAACGGCAGCTCTGAGCTCACAGAAAGTGACAGAGTCCAACTCACTGATGGAAACTCCACTTTGACTATAGTCAATGTGACCCGCTATGACCAGGGACCATTCAGCTGTCATGTGTCCAATCCTGTCAGTAGTAGCTTCAGTGATGCTGTAAACTTCGATATCAGCTGTGAGTTATTAACCTGCATGCTCAGTTATTCATCTCACAACATTTGCATGCAAACATCTGAGAGTTTTCTCATTTAATTTCCATGCAACTAAGATGATTTATTTTTGCCTCTCTACACTCAGATGGTCCCGAAAATATCAATTTGACACTTTCTCCACTAGAAGACTTTTATGCTGAAAGGTCAAACATCAGTCTGATGTGCTCAGCTGTGTCTAAACCTTCTGCTCAGTTCACGTGGTTTCTGAATGGAGACAAGCTGAATGATACTGGACCAGAGTTAAAACTGATCAACATTCAGGTGAATCAGGGTGGAAACTACAGCTGTCAGGCCTTTAACCCCAAAACTGAGAGATCTCAAACATCTCCACTTTCAGCTGTTACTGTTCTGGGTAAGTCTGAGGAAAGATTTGGGAATATGTTAAAAATATGAAAACATAATCAAAAACAATGTGATTTAGGCTTGTACCCATTATACTTATCAGATAAATCATGTGTGTTTGCAGTCAAGATTCATCTGGCATTTATACCTGAGCAATGATTAAATATTTGAAGTTGTACAAAATGCCTTTTTAATATAGTCAGAAAATGATGACTTACAAACTGATGTATACATTTGAGACAATCATAGAATTAATCTCAATCACAAAGTAAAATCATGTTATGTGTTTCAAATGTTAACAGGAATTTTGTCTATTCCCAGAAATGTACATTTCCTCCCACATCTCATTATAGTTGCAGTGACTGCTCATGAAGTTACCGTTCAGTGGGAATATCAGGCTGCAGGTTCAACTCTGAGAATCAGTTTATTATTGTGGACATGGCCAGTAAACCCACTTACACTATGATCTTGTTGCTCTCAGATTTATCTGCTCAAAACCGGTTCAGTATTAAATCGCCACGATCTGCAGATATATGTATGTGAAGCCTTCAAGCCTTTGGAGCCAGTGTTACTTATCAAAGTATCAAAAAATAGTGAAATATATTCCAGGCATCTACAATACTCTCCACTACTGAGCAATGTTCCCTTTGTTTCGGTGGTGGTGAGTATAAAACCAGTGTGTTTTTCACCCACAGCGCGTGTTGCTGACGTTGTGGTGACTACCAACACCACAGACTTGGTTGAGTTCACCAGTTTTGTCCGTCTGTCCTGCTCCTCCTCTGGATCCTCCCTGTCTTTCCTCTGGCTGAACGGCAGCTCTCAGCTCACAGAAAGTGACAGAGTCCAACTCACTGATGGAAACTCCACTTTGACTATAGTCAA
>OOFC01049446.1:39941-56355 GCA_900323345.1 Pseudochromis fuscus | reverse complement strand
ATAAACCGATTTACTTTTCCACTGGCAAGGAGCCAAGTTGGGGCCATGTCACCGTAAAGGTCAGTACATCACTGCATAGGTAGCTGGTTCACAACAACCGACCGCTAGCAAGCTAGCTGCTGTTAACAAACTACTGTTACCCTGTTACTATCAGTCCATGAAAACATTATTTTTTTCAGCAGATATTCTAGTTACAACATGATTGAGTTAACAAAGCAGTGTTGCATTGCTACGTGTGGTATTTATGTAGTTTGGTGACATCACGATGTTCTTTTCTGGTCACATATGACAGAGCAGCTCCCTCACTGTGATAATGTTTAAATGGAGGAGTTATCGTGTGCATACAAGTGCTGTTCTTGGTTTTACAGTCTACACTGATCCAGAGACAAAACTGTATTTTCATTACTTTACTCTTCTACTATCACTAGTTGTGTTTCCACCATCACTCCTCCAGCTCCTGGTGTAGTCGCTGCTTAATCGGTGCTGAACTCGTACTGGAACCAGTTCGGTGGAAAAGGAGTATCTCCTTGCTGCAGCATGTCGGTGTATGGAGGAGGGTGCACTGTGTGTGACAGAGCGTGAAGAGTGAAGTCAGCAGTTAGCTACCCAATGAGGATTTTCATTTAACACGGATAATAATAAAAAATACTTGTGCCCTGCTCGACCTCGGCAAAAATGCATTATCTGTAACGAGTACTCATTCATGCTGAGTATCCGGCTCGGGCCTTTCTGTGGGGAGTCTGCATGCTCTCCCTGTGCATGGTGGGTTTTCTCCGGGTACTCCAGTTTCCTCCAGTCCTACAGTCCAAAGACATGCTTGTAGGTGAATTGATCAAACTAAATTGACCATATGTGTAAGTGGGAGCCTGAATGGTTGTTTGTCTCTGTGTTAGCCCTGTGATAGGCTGGCAACCTGTCCAGAGTGGACCCCGCCTCCTGCCCCATGACAGCTGGGATAGGCTCCAGCAGACCCCTGTGACCCAAGTGTGGAGAAGCAGGTAGAGAAGATGACTGACTAACAACCTATTCAGTCAGTCAGTCAGTCAGTATCTTCTTAAACACACCACAGCTGTTGTAAATCAGCATCAAAGTAGTTGATTGTTGTTGAACAATGTACATGTCCATAATTGCAGCTGGATGATCTGCCCTGCTGCACATTTCCTACATTAAATAACAACTTTTTACTGGAGATTTCCGCTCTGATGCAAATTGTTATGTCTTTACTGAATGCTTGGCGTGTTTGCATAGCCGTGTTTTTCACCTTCCTCCATGAAAAACTGAATAATAAATGAATCGATGAATGAATAATCCCCTAAATATATAACCTGTTTACCTCATGAATAAGAAATTGTTCTGGACCAGAGGAAATTACATTCTGTACATCAGCTGAAGAAGCAGCGGCAGCAGGATTCATGGATCACACGTGTGTCATGTTATTACTCACGCTGAGATATGTGTGTTGGAGTATGTGCATTAATGCTTCAAGATGAGGTGCAGAAAACAGGATATTGTATGAAGATAATGTATGGCCGTGGCAGCCATATAGCCGACTGTATTAAACCCAAAAATGAAATAGATTTGACATGTTTCCTGCTCCATATGTCAGCTGTTTACCAAAGCACTGTGCTTCAGGGACAGGCTGCTGCTCTTGTTATTTTAAATAGATTTGCCTCCTGTGCTCCTTTAGATTTAAATTCGCACATAAATCTGACCATCTGTCTCAGACACTTAGCCTCTTTACTGGCAGTGCTACAGTAAAGGGCCTCTGCTTGCACAGTAACTCTGTTGTTGTCTGTCTGGGTGCACTAAGCTTTGACTCCAACAACAGAGGATTTTGACATTTACTGAAAAGTGGAATCAGAAAAGCAAACATGGTGTCCCTCGTGTGGGGTGTTGGTTGGATGCTCGTGAATTCTGTGGTTTTATAGTTTGTTGTTGCACCGTTTCTGTTTCTGCTGCAGTTTTCTACCCATGTGTTTACACGGACTCTGAGCTCTGGTGACATTTGATTTTTACAGTTTTTCTTGTTTGCTAAACACGAAACGTGGTTCCTGAAGCACAAAAACCTTTTTGTTATTCCCAGAGGCACACACACATTTCCCATAACCATAAACCCAATTCTCCTGTTTCCACACAATATTCAATATTCAACAGTCTTTCTGCAAAATCTTAAACAAAAGCAGTCAAATAAATCATTCATTGCACTGTGTGTTCATCCAGCAAACATATGCTCTCAATATAATGAACTCAAGTTATCATCACCTGAACTCAGACACCACAACTTCCTCCAGGTGAAAACACTACAAACTGTAACAACCAATCAGAGCTGAGGTCAATACATAGAGACTAGAGACATGTTCACGTGCTTTGGAACAATGGATCCTGACCATGCAGAGGTTACTGGACAACAGAGAGGACGAGGACGAGGACGAGGATGAGGGAGAGGACAACAGAGAGGATGAGGATGACGAGGACGAGGGAGAGGACAACAGAGAGGATGAGGATGAGGATGAGGACGAGGGAGAGGACAACAGAGAGGATGAGGATGAGGACGAGGACGAGGGAGAGGACAACAGAGAGGATGAGGATGAGGATGAGGACGAGGGAGAGGACAACAGAGAGGATGAGGATGAGGACGAGGACGAGGGAGAGGACAACAGAGAGGATGAGGATGAGGATGAGGATGAGGACGAGGGAGAGGACAACAAAGACATGTGATATGTGATGAAATCCGTGCCACTCTGGTTCATCATGTGCTGGTACCTGGAGGACAATGAAAGAAGCTGCAGCTGGTTTAGACAAACTGTAGAGAGGAGATCAACAGGTTATGGAGCAGTGATCCCAACATGTGCAGGTAACTGCTGTACTGTACAGAAATGTTACAGTATGTAGAGTAAAGACCCATCTTTCACTCTAATACACACAGTACTGTGTTTGAAGTAACGTGTGTTTTATGTGTACAGAATTTTTGTGATGGATGCCATGATGGCTGAATGTGACGGAGCGCTAAAGGCCGCCTCGTCTCTCCATCTCTGTGCACCACCCTCTCTCTGGCCAGGAGAGAGTCTGTAGCAGGAGCACGTGCTGCGCCCTCATTGTTACCTGCAGCCCGTGCTCACATCACACACTGTTTCCACACATTCTGTATGAAGACTCTGCCCTGTAGAGCGTTGGAGGGTGCACACTCAGCCCACACACACACACACACACACACACACACACAGACATGCCGAGCAAAGAGACGCTCACCTGTGGATGCTGATGTGGTCCTCCCTCTGGTGCACGGGTCAAACCGAGGCATTTCCTGGACACAGTTTAAATAGCCCATAGGAGCACGCTGTTGGCAACCATGTGACCTGGACTGTACCACTTTGTGCAGCGTTAAATTGTTTTATTTATTAATTTAATTGCTAACGAATTCAGAGCCATTGGTTGGGCATTTTTGTTCTATACAGCTTACTGAACAGTGTATTGTTAAAAGGAACCCTGACTGTAATTACATGTTTGCTCTATATGATTCACTTTGCTGCCAGTAACATAAACATATAATTGTCAAAAATAATTTCCAGTTTTTATATTTTTGTAGAAACATTTTTTGCACGGAGGTCGCCATGTTTGTTTATGTCGCAATGCATTCTGGGTATGACGTCAAATGGTGGGTGGTAGTCGGCTGCCTGGTGTTTTGAGCTGTAGCGGCTAACTGTTAGCAGCGATGAACTCGGTTCAGCCCTTTCAATTTGAGCCGCAGCGGGACCAAAGACATGAGGGAAGTGAAGATGACTCCCTTGGTGAAAATGGAGAGGAAATTGAACGCGAGGAAGCGAGAGTTTGAGCTCTTTCATCAGCTTGAGGGCGATGAAAAGCGTCGGAGCTAAAGTGACGGGAGCACAGCCGCGGGTCTTGGGGCAGCTGAACTGCATCCTCCCACTGCTTCCTTAATTTTCTTTCTTTAGGAAAGCAATGAAGGCTTACCTCGTGTGTTGTCTTGTTTATGTTATAATAAACAATCGAGGCGTGATCTCTGTTTGCTTTTATTATCTTTTGGTGTCACAACTTCTACACCTTCATTACAGTTACCACCTCCATGTCCCCTGGCGAGCTACGATTCCCTCCGGTTCCTGGTACGCTCCCCATCCCCGTAGCATGCTGGGTAATTGAGTTTTTCATTACAACACACCTCGCAACAAATCTGACGTGTTTCGCTTCGCTCGTAGCTCGGCTCACTCGGTGACAACCTTGCTACGTCATCAACCCAGAATGCATTGCGCACCCGAAAAAATGGCGGCCAACATGTGTTAAATTATGTTATAAACAAAACGGATTTTATAAGTTAAAAGACATGTTTTTACATTTTTGTCAGTGTATTTAAATAGTAGAGGTCTACCGTTGTATTTCTAAACCAATTTGTTGTTACAGTCGGGATTCCTTTTAATTTTGTAATGTTTGTCCTGCCAATTGAATTATAATGAAAAAGCTTCTGTTCAATTAACATTGGTCTGCCCGGGGGAGGGGCTAGGGGGTATTTAACGAGAGCATATCTGCTTTTCCAGGGGGTAGAGAGATGGAGCTGTTGCTGGTGTTGAAGCAGAATCCCGTAAACAGTGTAACTGGTTTGATGTCAGTTGTTGTAAATAGTTTTTTTTTTAACTTATTTATTCACTTCCAGGCGGGGTTCTTTTGACACTTAGTAAATACCTTTTCCCTTTTTGGCACTTATGGTGTTAATTAAAAACTCACTCAACTGAAGTTTCCGGCTGAGCCATCATTTTTCCCAGTTTTAAACGAACCCTTGACACTTAACCTCATGATTACATCTTTATCCATGAAGCAGGTTCAATCTCACTAAAAAGGAGCAACATCATTGGACAGCATGAAATCACACATGTTCAGAGCCAAGAGGAGGCAGCATCACCATGTGTGTAGCCAATAGCAACCATAGCATCCTCCAGCATCAGAAGACATAATGTGTGATACTGATGAAATACTATGACCTGACCCTGACCTGAGACCAGATCATACTGATGTTGATGTTGATGAACCTGTATAAGTGCTGAACATGGAAATACTCTGAATAAACCATATTCTGGACATTTTGGTGGCAGTGTGTTGAATTAATCCCTTGAGTGTGTAACAAACACTCATGTAGTGTGTGTTTTGACACGTGTGTATTGTCTGAGGGTAGAAACTGATTGCCACCCAAGTTAGATGTTTGTTCTGTTTGTTGTGCATTTTTAAAATTGTGTGTGAAGATTTGAGAAGGTGTCGAAGCAAAGGAGAAAAACTGTAACTGCCAAGTTTCAGTGGTTAAGAATGATGATAAGACCTGGTGACTGAGGAGCTCACTGAAATCCACTGAACTCACCATCATGTTTGTCTTTTAATTTGTACCACAGTGCATTATCCTGCCAGACGCCACTACAGGATGTAAACTGTAGGAAAACTGGAGCTAAAGTGTAGCAAGAAATCCCACCTCCCTCACTGTAACAGCATTAACTGCAACCTGCACTGTTGACACATGGCAGTTGGGCTCCATGGATTCATGCTACAATCCTGACTCTCCATCTCTGCCCTCAGCAGGAAGAGGTTTATCACAACAGGCCATGTCTTCAATCTGCCACTGTCCAGTTTTGGTGAGGCTCATGTTCGCTGCAGCCTCAGATTTTTGTTTTTAGTTGACAGGAGTGAAACCTGAAATTCAGCATTTGACACTTTTCTGCTCAACACAGTCATAACTACTGAGTCACTGTAGCTAAAAATAACTCAAAATGGCCACAAGCAGCCACAATACAACCGTGAAGAAACACAAAACAACCACCAAGACAACTCTAACAACTTCACAGGTCAAAACAGCTACAGAGACTCAAAGCAACTACAAAGATACACAAAATGACCACAGCCACAAACAGATGCAAAACCACCATTGAAAAACGACTCCACAGAACTTTAAAACAGCTCTAACCCTTTCAGCTGGGGACTCCAGTTGAGTGGACTGTGTGCTTTTGTTTATTTATTTATGCAAATTTACCCAAATGAAAGCAGCTTCTTTCTCGTGACAATTTGTTACTTTCAGAAAGCTAGCGTGTGTCAGCCCAGTTAGCTCAGTTATAACATTTTTTATCTAAACCACAGAGTCATGAGTTCGAGCCTCGCATTGGTTGTGATGGTTTCTATACTTTATCTTTAAATTAAATAATTAACTCTGTACATTCTTTGTGTTTTGACACTAGAAATCATTTGTTTCTCGCTGGGTGAAGCTTCCAGGGTGTAAGATACAATTTTCATGTAAATAATATTTGCCATGATCATCATGATAGTTTTCTCTAGATTTATCAATAAAGTATGTCCATTTTGAGTATTTGCTTGTGATTAATAAATACTGAAAATTTCATGGAGTCATCTTTATTATTACTGAAAATATGGCTTTTTGAATGTTAAAATACAATAATTGCAGAAAATTCTGAAAAATATTCTGCGCTGTACAAACATGTTTAAAACAATCTTTAGTGCTGAAAGGGTTAAAGAGATGAATAACAACCATAAAGACCTTAAAATGACCACAAAGATACTGAAAACAGCCAACAACAGATGCAAAACCATCACAAAGGGAATCAAGGACCACAAGGAAATGCAAAACTGCAAAGAGACACAACTACAAAGAGACACAAAACAACTACAAAGAGTCACAAAACAACTACAAAGAGACACAAAACAACTACAAAGAGACACAACTACAAAGAGTCACAAAACAACTACAAAGAGACACAACTACAAAGAGACACAAAACAACTACAAAGAGACACAACTACAAAGAGACACAAAACAACTACAAAGAGACACAACTACAAAGAGACACAAAACAACTACAAAGAGACACAACTACAGAGAGTCACAAAACAACTACAAAGAGACACAACTACAAGAGACATCCAAAACAACTACAAAGACACACAACTACAAAGAGACACAAAACAACTACAAAGAGACATAACACAACTACAAAGAGACACAAAACAACTACAAAGAGACACAACACAACTACATGGAGATATAAAACAACCATAAAACCTAAAATCAATCATAATGGAGAACCACCACAAAGAAATACAAAATGACCACAAAGAGATAAATATTATCTCAGACATTAAAAATAAAACCATAAAAAGTTGAAAAAATTCTACTTAGAGACACAACACTGTTTATCATTTAGTTTCAGCTGCTTGTTACAAAATTCAATCTTTACTTTTATCAAATTTTATCACCTGCCTGTCCTTTATTTTCAGCTATTTATTCCATCGGTCCACCCACTGCTTGCTGTCCAGTTTTCTGTACTATTATTCTTCAGCTGTTACAGCTGTGGAGTCCACTCCATGAGCTCTCCACACACACTACTAATTAATGTAACTGCAGAAATACACCAGAGGTACAAGAATCCCTGGTTAGAAACCTCCATATTAGTCTGGACTCCACATATAAATGTATGTGTCTATATAATTATATAATGTTCATGTGTGGAAGAACAGCATCCTTCAGGAGAATGTGCAGATGGATCACATATGGCATCATAACACACTTTGTGAATTTAAAGACAGCAGATGATTAATAAATGTGACAAAAACAGAAACCAAAATAGCATCACAAGAGGAAAAAAGCCTGTCACTAAACTTTGACCAAAACCTTAAAGCAGCAGCTGTGATAAATAATTAAACTTTGTGGAGACGGTGAATATGTATTTATTTCTTTAATGTCTTAGATTCATGTTTTAATTGAGTTAAGTGTCTTGGCTACATGGTGACAGCAAAAAGTATGAGAAATAAATGAAGTTTTCTTTTGAAACTATGGATGCAGGTTATTATATAGAACCCTCAGCCGTCATCCATCCTGATACCAATCTGTTATTTTAATTGATTTTGAAACGCTACCAGTTATTTCTAAACTGTTACGTGCTTATCTTGACATTAATCAGCAAATTGATGATGATGATGACGGACAGGTTTCAGCAGAGATGTGGTGATCACTAAAAGCCATTTAGCTTTGGGATTTGATCTCTGCTTTGCCAGTCCAGTCCTATCAGCCCACATCTAGAGGGGAAATCTTCCATACATATTTATAGTTTGGGATTTTCATCCTGACAAGAAATGATTAGATGATTATAAATTGGGGGGAGATTACAAATGAGGTGATGATTGATAGCTATGTGGAGGTTTCAGAGCACTGATAGTGTGCTCACTAATTATTAGGCGTAGCTTTAACCCCTTACATAACTTAAATACCATATCAGCTCTTATATTATCAGGGTAACAGCAGATTAGTGAATGTGAGGAAAAATCTCCACCATCACAACTCCACAATTCATAATGAACCATCCTGACAGCCACATGAAGGCATTAAGATGCAGTTAATTGGTAAAGATCCATCTGCATTACTCCACGCCTTGCTGAGCTTCATCCTCGTGTTATCCCTCCCACACACATTCATCAGATTGTGGCCTGTATTGTGAACTATTGTCACTGGGCGTGCTGGAAGGTGGTGGGTGGAAAATAAGTCATGACACACGACACTTCCTGATGTGTTGGATGTGTGTGCCACTCTGAAAAATGTTTCATGAATGTGGGTGGAAAACGCTTCTTCACAGGAGCACAGCGTGACATCGTCTTTCTAAATAACTGGATCACATGAGGAAATAACGACTTATTCACAGGAGCAGCATCCACATAAAACCAGGTTTTTCCTAAAGGTGAGAAAATTCATCTTTGAAGATCATCTTGAACAGTTGCAGATTTTCCTGCAACCTTACAGATAAACAATGTGTAATATTTTGGGGGATCATTCAGTAGAAGTGACACATATTTACAACTAGGTTTTCATTAGTTTCTAAGTGAAAACCAGCTTCATTGTGCTTTCTTTAATTTAAAATGAACCCCTATACGCTGTCTCAAAACACTCTAAAAATGACCATTTGTCAATTGAAATCAGCTGGAGCCAATCGTGAAATACTCAGTCACTATTTTTTTCCACTCGTCATCTCTGTTTTCTAAATTATTATTTTTGATAGAGGACAGTGCAGAGAGGTAGACGAGCAGGGGAACTACACTGAACCAAATTATTAACGCAACATGTTATATTGTTGTGTTATTTTTTTGCACTTTGCTCAATCAGGTCACAATATGTAAGATTTGTTTGTGGTCATACTGAGTAATTATTGGAGGCTTTGTTTTGTTGATATTCCACGTGACTGCAATTTCTGGTTATTTTGAGTAAATCTGTTGGTCAGCCATGTGTGTCTTTTGGACACGCTCAACAAGCAGCGTCACCATGTCATGGCCAGCGTATTCACCCGACATGTCGCCCATCAAGCACATCTGGGATGTTCTGGACAGGCGTGTACGTCACCGAGTACCAGTGCCATCTACCGTCCAAGGGCTGAGTACAGCTGTTGTAGACGAGGACACAATAAACAATTTCACGAACTCAATGAGACGAAGATGTGTGGCACTACATGATGCAAACAGGGGGCATACCAGATATTGACTGATGTGAAAATTGGGGTTCAATGCCAGGTGTAATCGGACGCCATTTTGAACATGTTTCCGGGTGCATTGTTTGCGTACTTTCTTTGTTATGGGTCAGAAATTGATCACTCTTTGCTGCTGTAAATATTGATATCCATGCCAGAAAAAGAAGTTATAAATTTCCTTGAAAGTATGCCATGTTGTGTTTATAATTTTGTTCAGTATATTTGTCTTTGAACATGGTAAAAACAGGTGTTCAACCTCAGTAAGAATAGACGCTTAACCCCTCCGAGATATGACAGTGTGAGAAAACTTTTCATTAGTGAAGTGAAAATACCCGTACTACTGCAGTCAGGGAGTAGTAGTTGGTCACAGGGAAACATCTTATGGTTTTGTTAGAAAATAAGAAAAAACATTGAGCTTTGAGCTAGGCTAACTGCCTGGCTCCAGCTTCATACTGAACTGGACGGACATTAAAGTGGTATCGATCTCCTCATCTAAATCCAAAGGCAATTTTCCCAAAATGTCAAAGAACTCCTTTAACTTTTCAGTTTTCACTTTAGGACACGATGAGCGTGACAGTGAAAAACTGCTCAACATAAAAAGCGACTATAAAGTGAACAGCATGCGGATTAGAGGAAAACAGGCCATAACTTCATGTTAATTATTAGATATGTGAATGTCTTCTGATTGCTTTGGCATTCTCATAACATATTTCCCATGCCATAAAAAGGGTAAAAATGTCATTCCCTAACCCGAATTAACTCCTGGTGTAAATAATGACTGAAATTAATCAAGATGCATGCGAAACAGAAAACACCCCCCCAAAAAAACTGATGCTGCGCTTCATAATGATGCCAGCTCCTTTCTAAACAGCTGGCTTTATTCTGCCTCAGTGATGACTTATATGTGAAACAGTACAATGCTGGTGCTGTTTTAAATAGTTTTGTTACACTTCATTGTGTCACACAAGGCAAGAGCGCCTAGTGTCCCCCTTTATTCACTACAAAAGTATTTCCAATTAGATTTCAAATGCCATCGCAGCTCTTGTCTCCCCAGGCATTATGTGAATAGAAGTCTCCCAGGGTTGCACTTATTATATCTCATTACTGACAGCGCTGGTCACCTGGGACTCCAATCAGAATATCTGAACACTTAAGCAATTGGCTTCTCTCTTACTGCCTCAGTGAAATTGATTGGGTTTGGGCTCCCCAAGCACCACTTTAATGTCAAACACATAATGCATTGGCCAGACTTCAGGTAGAAAACATTCAATCTTTTCATATAAACCACCTAATGATATTTTTACCTAAGTAGGATGCAAATTGCATTTTTCCCCCCTTTACTTTTTCTTTTTCATTTGTATTGCTGAATGGTTTAAAAATAACCATCAGCAACACAGCACTGAGCACCAGATGGTTTCCTAATTTGGGTAATCTTATCATATGTGGATAGGATAGATCTGAGTACAGGCAGTGTGACCAAAACTATCAATAAGAAAAAGAAAAAAAAAAAAAAAAAAAAAAAGGAGCAACATGGGTTGTGGAGTTAATGATCTGAAAGGAGGAACCTTAAAATCCCAACTGGAGCTTAATGCGACGGATTAGTTATCTGATTATAATTTAAAAAGGCATTCAATATTCTTTTAATGGGATGAATTTTTTTTTTTAAGGGTGGCCAAAACATTGCCTTCCCAGTCGAAGCCATAAATAGTGATAGTTAAAGGGAGTACAAAAGGCTGGCAGAGGGGCAGCATGGTTGGCTGTGTTTGCCCAAACCGGCTGTGAAAACTGAAGCTGGCTTAGCTCCGATACACGCTGTTCAATCTCCGTCTCTCTTGTCTCCTTAGAAGACAGAAGATCACACCAAAGGGTCTGCTAAACATGGGCATTTCTGAGGTTTCGTTGCCTGCCACCGCTCAGGCAAACAGCATCTCAGATCTTGAATTATCAAGGTTTGGCCCTCGCTCCGGCACTGAGCTTCTTTACTGTTAATCAGCATGAAGTCTCCATGAGTGGTTGTAGCTTGTGACCTTTTTAATTTCTACTTATGACCCTCTTGTGACAGGTGCATGCAAATTAACCTTAACATTTCCTTCGCACATTGTGTCTTTAAGTCCGAGATGGCTGGAATTGAACCTATTTTGGTATTTCACTTTAGATAAATCTATTAAAGAATCTGAAATACCTCTTGGTTACCAGAGGTGGGCATCTACATTTACTTGAGTAACTTTTTGAAAAAAAATGTACTTCTAAGAGTAGTTTTACTGCACCATACTTTTTACTTTTACTTGAGTCGATGTGTGAAGAAGAAACATTATTCTTACTCTGCTACATTTTAGCTACACTCGAGTCGTTACTTTTTATGTAGATGTACAGCGGTACCTTGACTTACGAATGCACCAACTTACGAGGTTTCCCAATATACCATCCACCGCTAGTTGTTAACGCCACAACATCCGCCCAGCATCCTGCATCTAACTCGTTCACTTTAACGTAATCACGGAACAAATTAACGTTAAGGCGTCTGTACACTACCGTAATGTAGGTAATATGTACGAAACGCTGCAGCAGGAATCAGCTGGAATTACGTCAATAGGGCAAATGGTTGAAGAATTACAGTAAATTGATTTATGCTAGTGATACCACTGTACCAGAATTTGTACATTGTTTTATATTTGTCTATCTGATTACATAATTAAAAAAAATAAATCAGACATTATGTTCGAACAGTTACTCAGTACTTGAGTAGTCTTTTCACCATTTACTTATTTACTTGTACTTGAGTGAATTTTTTGGATGACTACTTTTTACTTCTACTTACGTAATATTATTTTGAAGTACACACATTGTCAGCTTGTATATTTTGTTGTTGTACCTTTCATACCAAACCTGTTGGTGCATTTTACTACAATGATGCATTTGCCCGTTTGCTTCGGTTTGTTTAGGCTGCTGTGAAAACTTAAGAACCAATGAAAACCAAAATAGACAAGTGGACACTAAGTTACTTCTAGTGTGATTAATGTGTGCTCTGAAAGCAAACCACAGGACTGAATCCAAAAGCTAAAACCTGCTGATTGTGAACGACGGAGAAAGCAATCGCACCAAATCAGCCGGTAATCATGCACGACAGCATTTTGCCAATACATCAGAGAGTGTTGAGAAATTCAAACAGAGGTGTGTTGCATAAATTACTCATTAAAAAGTGAGTGAAATGTAGCAAAGCGAGTAGAGGAACAAGAGCATTAGTTGTTTCAGAAAGTGCCCCATTATGGTTGATATAGAGACAGCGCCTCTAGTGGCTGAGGCAAATATAACAGGCGAAAACGAGGAAGTGAAGTGGTGGTGGGCGGGGATCATGGTTCAAATCAGCTTCACCACTTTACAAGCAATGATTTTATTCCCCAAAATAATCTATTATTTCTTAACCTCAACCTCATGTGTATTGTCGTAACTATGGCAACAAAGCTCCCATGGTGGTTTATTCCACACTGGTCTGTCTTTTGCTATTTCTTACCATCTAGTCGAATCTGTATCCCTCCAGTTTAACTTCTTTTTGACAGCATCCCTAAATCTCAACTCTAGGTTTTTCTTAGTTTTACTTTGCTTCACAGCTGCCTGGTCTTTCTTTGTCCATCCTGTGCGACCTCAGGTCTCTCTCAGCATCCGCCATCGATGGTAGATCTGTGTTAGTGATCTTGTCCACCCATGAGGTATTCATAATTTGTCATAAGTGCCTCATCGTGTATGTGTGGAGTTCGCTCGCTTGAGGGCAGACGGGACAACAGCCTGATAAACTTTGCACTTAACTCATGTGGACACACACTGGTTTTTAAATAGCCTGTCCTGGAGCCTGCCAAATGCACTGCTTGCATTTCCCATCCGGTATAAGTTCTTTATCCAACCTTGCATTATTCAAAATGGTGCAGCCAAGGTATTTAATGTCTTTCCCAATGTACCAGGCTCTAGTGATTTATCTCTGTCTCGGACATCATGTACGTTCACACTGAAACCAATGGTTCTTTCTTACCTCCAACAAAGAGGTTTGTTTGTTTGTTTATTTATTATTCATTACAGAAGAACTACTGAACGAAACTCACTCTGCTCTCCCCGCACCACGCCACCCCTTTCCCTCTCCCAATAGATTGAGGAAGAGGAAGTGTTACATTAACACCAGTCCTGTCTTTACTGTGTCCTCTCCATGTTGTCCTCTTTGTATGACTCTGTACAGGTCCCTGGAGCTTTGTGGTCCTGGGGTCTCGCTGACCGGTCCATTCTCTGTCCTGATTTGATGTCCAGTTTTCTCTCCTCTCTCCCCCTGTCCTTTTGTCTCTGCCTGTCCCCCCCTGTCGCCGTGGCAGCCAGAGCCCCCCCTCTGGTCTAACGGGAGTTTTTCCTTCCCACAGTCACCAAGTACCAGTTACCAAAGTGCTTGCTCCCGGGGGGTTCCCACGGGGATCGACCCTCACCTTGCAATACTAGAAGTGTTTTGATGTACTGATTGATTGATAGACTGATAAATTGATTGATTGATGTGGCGTTATAGAACACAATTGAATGAAACCAAATTGAATTGAATTATACTTGTGTGCAGCACTTTGGCTGACCTTTCTATCTTTTTAAAGTGCTCTATAAATAAAGTTGAATTGATTTCTTGGACAAACAGAATACTACCCACAGAATATATAATTGGACAAGATCAGATGATGCTCTCCTGGTCAACAGTGTTCAGTCGAAAGCATCACTACAGCTGGATTATGCCCTGGCAGAAGTTTTGGATTTCTACTTTTTTCTTTTTTAGTTAAATAAATATTTCAAACGTGAAGAGTGGGAGAGTAGTACCTTAACAACCTTAGAGTTCACTGGAATAGCCGACCACACATTTTCACCTCTCTCTGTTGTTTTTTGTTTGGTTTTTATAGTGGCTCATCCAGAACATATTTTTACAAGGCACCACAAACTTTTATCTTGAGGCTTGGTTACTGAGAGCAAGGTTGTCAGGCATACTGCACTGACTGAATGCTGACAGTTTTTTATTTTTTTTAACTACTACATACTACTTTCTATTCCCTGAGATACAAAGTGCCTCTTCTTTATTGTATTTCTACCTATTTTTTATTATTATTTCTGATGTCTGACATCCGACACCAGACCTGACTAATAATGATCACAACCAGTTATATTTCTTGCCGCTCTTTGTTATCCAGGAGAAGATAGATAAATAGAAGCAGCGTGGACTGCTGAGCGAACTGCTCCATGTAGTGCTGATAATGCAGGATTGATGCATGTCATCAAAACTGTCCAATCAATTACCCGAATCCATCCCGAACAAAACGCATAACACAAAAGAAGTAGACAACACATCCTGTTCATCACGGCTGCCTCGTCGTCACTTTAGTTCCTTCTAAAGTAGCATAGTTCTGATGTGCTGTTACTATGGCAACTTGCATAAACCTTGCACCGCGATGTCAAACAATTTCAACTATCAGTTAGTTTGTTATGCAACTTAATGGACACCTGCCATCCAGTCTGAAACAAGTAATTTTTAGAGATCAGGTTCTTGAGTTTGAAATAATTCAAATACATTTCAAACCAGCAGCAGATGAAATCCTTCAACCATCTCATGAGGTCTCACTGAGCTTATACAGGAGAGGGATTACTGCCTGGCTCTTCTTAAAGTTCAGGTAAAATGATTCATAAACTGTGTTTTGTTGGCCAACGTCTGCAGGGGTTTTCTTCATCATCTCACTTTGCTTTCTTTAAAAAAAAAAAAGATGACACAATAATTTCTTCACAGCAACAAAGTTGTGGAGGGAAACAGTGTGAGTGAAACGGCTGAGCCCCACAGTCGTAGTGTTTTCTGACATCCAGCACTGACTAGCATGCAGCCTAGCTCAGTGGTGGTTTGCCTAAAATAGAAAGCTCCTCTTAAAAATATAGCTACGGGGGCCTTGAAGGAACTGCAGTCGCTATCTTGCTGTGCACACTGACTCCCGAGGCAGGTCTGCCTTGGGAAGGACAAAATGCTTTTGGGTTTCCGTGGAAGCAACTGCCAAAAATCTTGCATTATTCCTCATCGGTTTGTCGTGGTTGTATATCTGTCGGGGAGCATGTTGCTATGAAACTTGTGAAGATTTCGCAGGGCGTATCTCTGATGTGTATTTTACACGGAGAGGGATATTAATTTTGCCATTTTGTACCAACATCTTACCAGGAATCTATTTTGAAACTTGGATGCATACAGTACGTCAGAGGGATGAAGCCTCTGTTTATGCAGTGGTCATGTTGTGAATTTCGGCATCAAAGGGCGCCTTTATTTTCTCCCCCAAATTCCAAGGTTACTGCTCCAGTATGTGACCCACATCCTAAACACTTCACACAATAATGGCTTATGTCAAAGCTCGGGTACATTCACAGAGCGCAGCATCGGGGAATAAACCGTTCATGAGACCTCTCTGCCGCTAAGCATTATTGGGAAAAAGCAGGACTCCTACTGTAGCTTTCTAATACAGGCGAGATTTACTCACCCTCTCATTGTCTCTGTGTGTCTCTCCTGCTGTGTTACGGCCAATAATTAGCACAGCACGGACATTATGCAGAGGCCCCTACAGGAGGTGAAAATGAGATCACTTCAGTCTCATTAAATATGTATATTTGCCTTTAATTAGGAGATATTCGTTTGCAAGTACAACGCCCGCCCCCCTCCCTTCGCTCTGCTTTTACAGTGCACCTGCTTTTCAGTGGTTGAATGGAGAGCTGCTGGCTGGGTTGAAGCAAATAGACTGTCAACACTCCTCACAGGGACCTTCCATTAGGCTGTCTCTTTCAGCGGCGCACACCCCCGAGGCTATGAAGCATTTTGCTCTCTTACCGCCGCACACTGCCTTTCCTTCTTTGTCCATCCAA
>OOFC01049446.1:16513-31731 GCA_900323345.1 Pseudochromis fuscus | reverse complement strand
TTGTGTTTTCCACGAGAGCACAACCGCTCTCTCTACTAAAACGAATCCTTTTTTTTTTTTTTTTTTACATTACCCCTTTTCCACCGAACAAGAACGTTGGTTGGTTCAGATCCAGTTTCTCCTATGAACTGGTTTACTTTTCCACTGACAAGGAGCCAAGTTGGAGCCGTGTCACCATAAAAGGTCAGTACGTCACTGCATAGGTAGCCAGTTCACAACAACCGGCCGCTAGCAAGCTAGCCGCTGTTAACAAACTACTGTTACCCTGTTACTATCAGTCCATGAAAAAATAGTTTTTTTCAGTAGATTTTCTAGTTACAACATGAATGAGTTAACAGTGGAAAAGGGGAAACTTTCAACCGCTTTCCCTGGTCCACTTCCTGTTGCCATGCGGCGTCACGTGACGTGTTAGATACGTAACAGACAGGTCCTGGCAGATATCTAAAGTGCGTTTGCAGCTGTTGTGTAAAATGAGCACATCTAGGAACCGATAAGAGGAACCGAAATTATAATTTTTTTATGGGTACCCGGTACTGACTAAATTTAATTTGGTTCCTACTTGGAACCGAATTTCGGTACCAAACCCTATCCATTACCCTGCTATACTTCACTATATGCTTTACATCCAGTGCTGTTATGAGGCACTGCCAGTGAAGGGATAGATCCTGTGGACACAACAGAAAGCAGAGATGATGTGACACTTGATGTGATGCAGTTAGCGCTCATTATTCATTTTAAAGAAGGATCTCTGACAGTATCCAGTTGTTGTGAACGCGGCAGCAGCTGCTCTGCTGGGCTGCGACGGGTGAGGCTGTGGGCGGATGTGATTATTGTTCGGACTTCAGCTGCTGCTGTCGTTCGATCTATGTGATGCATCTGTGACAAATGTGTTACCAACACACAAAGGGACTTCAGGAATACTGTAACTTCAATACAGACACAACACCATCACTGTGCACATGCGACCGTTGCGTGTAGTTACAAGCATTAAAAACAAATGTCAGAGCTACAGTAAATTGAGAGCTGGTAAGGACTGGATCTTAGGTAGCTAGATACTTTATTCATCTCCAACAGAAATCCACAGTGCAATGATGCAGAGTTGTATCCGTGCAGCCACAGTTGAAGACGCACTGACTGTCACTGTAGTCACAACACCACATGACTCGGTATCATAACACAGCTCAACCTGCCTCTGTGAGCGGGAGGTAATTCAAAAACTCTCATCTTGACCTTTCAGATCTCAGTAGGAGGACCGCAAAAAGACAGACAAAATATTTAGTCACTGGGTCGGATCTACATGTGAAAGTCTGTCACCAACCTTCAATGTGTCCCCCACATTGTCAAGAAAAAAAACTGAACACCTGACACTGAGAGGAGGGAGGACACTCTGCTGGTGGTTGACTCTCGCTGTCATATAATCTGCTGGCTGCTGCTTTTTTCAACTTCATTTCTTCGCAGGAGTGTGAAGAAGTGATCACGTATGGGTAACCAGGTTACTGCTTATGTTCCATGCAAACATTATGATATGATTCATGGTGGATTACAGAATAACTCCGTGACCTCGACCTATAAGTCACGAGTGAGTCACTGTTTGCTGCACATGTCAGTTTTGCACAATCTTACATGCATGTGCTCCTTCACATATCTTCAGTATGTTGTACGTAAAACGTTTTCTTTTTATAATTGCTGTTGCTATACTTGTTCTGGTCTCTGTATCTCCATGCGTCATAAGTACATATGTTCCAAGAAAAACATCGAATGAGTTTGTTGGACGTTACGTGATAAGTTGATGCTTTTCTGATACAATCCTGAAGAACATTTAGCAACTTTGCAGTCATTAAAAATCTTTTCTTCACTTTGATGATTAAAAAATTTTATGCATGTTTTTTTTCAAGCCAGATATTTTTGCCGTTAGTAGTGTATGCATGAGTGTAATTTCTGGGAGAGAGAGTTGCTTTTTGGGCGAGTGTTCTGCTTTTCCAGATGGTTTGGCCTTCCAACAAAAATCGTACTTTCTCACCAAGACAAATTATGGGAAGCTTTAGCTGCTCGACTGTGTGTGAGTGTTGATTTATTGGGTCGTCCGGCCTCTTCTGCCAACACTATATAAAGTATGCACCTGATAAGCAGTTTGTAATTTCAGCTGGATGGAAAGCAATTTCTTCAGTACATGTAAAGCGCCTGTGATCAGGTTCAATATGGACACTCCCATGACAAATGCCACTCAGCTTACCGGCAGCCGCACAGCTTCAATATTGAGTCGTGGGCTACCTACGACGAAAGCTACATTTCATTATTAAACTTTCCATTAGGGATTACCATTCATGCCTTCGTATGTATGTGCATCGAGGAAAAGTGCAACATATCTGGAGCTTGACGCACGGCGGGGGATACTGCGGGCGGCGTTTCTCAAAGGTGTGAATTTCAGTCCCAACGCTGAATATTGGTGGTCTGTAATACATGTCTCGTTTTTATGGATATAAGTGTCTATCTTAAGTAGCAGCTGTCTGCTCTGGCTAATCCTTCTGCTTGATTTAAATGTCAATACCTCCTTCGTATGTGCACAGGCACAAATCTGTATGGATGGAGTGGGCAGCGGTGGCATTGCAGGGGGCGAGGGGTGAATGGATCTCTCCGGAGCGTCTCGCAGCAGCAGAGGAGGCGGCGATAGACCGGTGGCGGTACCAGCGGGGTCCGTAGACTTTAATGCCTTTCCCCTCCTGGTGAAATGCCATCTGGAAGAAGCAGGGGCGCCTATGGATTAATCAGCAGAAGGTTCATTGCTGTTCTCAATGAAGCACATCTCAGGTGGTCCCTCCACCGATGCAGCATCTGTGTTTTGGAGAGCTCGACACCTGAGTGGCATGCCAACGGGGTTTTTGAGGGACACAGAAACCAGGATGGTTAATGGATGACGCAGGGAGCACGCACATTAGGGCTGCAACGATTATTCGACATAATCGATTACGTCGATTATAAAAATTAATCGACGCAGAAATTCAAGAGTCGATGCGTCGTATTATTGTTTTTGTCATTGGTAAAATCAAATACCACCCAGGAAAAAGTCATCTGTACTTGCAGTTTCCTACAGGAACTGGTGGGGGCAGTATCGCTCCCACTATTCACAGAAACAGACAGGAAGAAGAAGGAGTGGAAGCACGACAGCGACAGGCAGCCGAACCACCAATAAAGAGGGAAGATGCGAAACAGCACTGCTTTTTGATTTTTACGTTTTTTTTTTCAGGAGGCTAAATAGCACGTTGGCTCCTCTCCATGGGAAATGTGAGTACACAAAAACCAAGACGGACAGTCGACCGACACAAAGTATTACGGACACTCTGCAGGAAGGAGTCTTCACTGAAGCACTTCCTGTTTAAAATGCCACATTATCAGGAAGCATACGTTAGTCGGGGATTCTGCTAGCACTTAAGCTAACCCGTCGCCCAGCTTGCGACAAACCACCCTCATGCTAATTTTTATTGTTTGACAGCGCTATTTATTACTGCACCTTAACAAGCATTAGTTATCCAATTATTCGATTAATCAATGGAATAATCAATAGATTATTCGATTACTAAAATACTCGTTAGCGGCAGCCCTAAAGTAGACATTCACCCACATGATGCTTCAAGTACAGGTGTCTCAAAATGTCCTTTAAGTGTATTGTGTTATTTCCCGTCCACATCAACTACGTATCAGTCGTTCTGTTCATCAACGTTCTCGGTCTTGAAGCTAAATACTTATTTCCACTTATAATAAAAGGCAGTTTCCATTCATTCTTAGAAAACACAGATTTGCTGATTACTCTACAAATGTGCAAATCTTATTTGCATTTAAAGCTTCATTCGTCTACATCTTTACAGCTTTCTCCCCACAATCACAAATCTCACTGCACGTCCAAAACAAAATACACATCTACAGATTCTTGCACACATTCACAAAGACTCCAATTTCACAAGTCACTGCTCACATTTGCAAATAATATGGCTACAATAATAACCTCTAGTATAATCAGCAGTGTGATTGGTGGGTTTTAGTCTGAGGGCAAAAAACAAGTGTTACTCTGCTGTAGTGGGAGAATCATTCGACCACTGTCAGAGCTTTTTAGCTGAAGTGAGTGAGGAAGTGTGTCTGACCTCAGCAGCACTGATGCTGATGGACCTGTCTTCACAAAGGCATCTTTTCCTTGAAAGAAACATAACCTCACTCTTGACCAAGTTGAGCCTCACATCCGAGACTTTCCTCAGGCAAACAGTGATATAAGCTGCTGCTCGAGTACAGGTCAAAATGGCAGAAGGCATAGGAATGTATTTTAATTCATGTAGAGCAGGAGAGTGTGATTATTTCTCCTTGAGGGCCACATGAGAATCACCTATGAATCGTAAGATTGTGGGTTTGAGGCCCGGCTCTTCCTGTTCACATGTTGAAGTGTCCTTGGGCAAGACACTGAACCCTAAGTTGGTGGCACCTTGCATGGCAGCTCTGTAGCCATTGGTGTGTGAGTGTGTGAATGGCTGAATGAGGAGCCTTGTAGAGCACTTTGGGAGGTAGCTAAGGTAAAGAAAGCGCTATATAAATGTACTCTGTTTACATTTACCATCATTACGGGGGGGGGCACAGGCCATACAATGCCCAGGGTTGATGTGGACACTATACTCAGTGTTGCAGTATAAATGTTATTGTGCGGAGCTGACGTCATCTTGACATCAAGGTAGAAAAAACACATTGGGAGCAGACATGTATTTACCTCAATTTTATATCAGCATCCAACCTGTAACATTGTATAAATGATAAAAATACGGAAAGGCCCAATAGCCGCCCAAATCTTTTGAAATTCACAACTGTTGAAAATATATTTCATATTACTGCTCTGGGTTTAAGATTGTGAAATCTTTGCTATTTTGTTCATGAGAAGATTCACTAACACACTCAAAGATGTAGTGTAGAATATCATAGAATGTCCTTTATTAAAAAACTGCCTCTATTTACAATATATAACATGAGGGACACCGGGGCTAGCATCAAAAAAATAAAAGAATGTAAAAATGTATTACACAGGATATTCACAGAATGATTATATTGCACAGGGTGAATGGATATGGAGGTTTTATTTTACACATTGTACGTTATATTGAATGCTGAGGTTGTTGCATGTGAGAGTTCATATGCAACATGTGAGAGAGTTGTTTTTACCCAGAACTGGTAAATATTGAACTAGCTGCATGCTGGGCTAATTTAACCTAGCAACATGGACATGCTGCTTTTTACCAAACACACTGCTTGGTAAAAGCAGTTTTCCTGCTGGGTTAAATTATCACAGCATGTAGTTAGCCTAGCATTTTTTATTTATTTATTTTTTTTCTAAGTGTGTGTCATGAAACAGAATTTTAAAAAATCGATTGGGAAAAAAAAAACATATTTTTACTTTGGTATGGGCACAGAGTTTACAGATTATAATTTTGGCCCCTGAAGTACACACAACAAAGTAAAATCCTTTTGTTGTTCTGCCAAGTTTCTTAAGAGAAAGTTGAAAGGGGCAAAGATTAAAGAAGTACCAGAGGAAGTAGCAGAGTTTGTGCTGTACTCTTGTATGTAATTTATCAAAGCTGCTGCATCTGGCTCTGACCACATGATCACTACTCTGGAGTATCAAACAATGCTGGAGAAATAGGCAGAAGTTGCTCAAACCGACCACTATACATGATCTACTGTTTGTAATTGTATTCATTCATCCTCATATGCTGAGTAAACAGAGTTGTGGTGCCGGTAATGTGTTGGGAAAACCAGCAGATGTTGTGCAGCAGAGCTACAAACAGCGTCCGTGACAGCAGCGTGGTTCATTGAACATTTGTTTTTCTCGTTTAACATCTGTTTTTCGCTCACTTTTCTCTTCTGTGCAATCATAACGCTCCCCACGCCGCCCTGTGATTATTCACCTGCTGCAGTAATTTCACAAAGTTTGCTTTGCAAAGTTGTTGTTCCAGCCTGGCTGAAGCATCACACGCTCAGGGTTTGTTAGTGAGATGATTACAATCTGCAAATCAAACCTTGTTTTGTGCACAAAAAAACTGGACAACAAAAGAGTGACAGGACTCGATGCAAAGTTGACCAGGTGAGCTGTATATAGCATCATATTATTATTATTATGATAATTCATGGATAGGGTTGGGTACCGAAGTTTGGTTCCAAGTAGGAACCAAATTAAATTTAGTGAGTACGGGCCCATAAAAAAATTATAATTTCGGTTCCACGTATCAGTTCCTAGATGCTCTCATTTTACACAACGGCTGCAAACGGACTGTAGATATCTGCCAGGACCTGTCTGTTACGTAGCTAACACGTCACGTGATGCTGCAAGGTAACAGGAAATGGACGGGGAAAGCGGTCGAAAGTTTCCCCTTTTCCACTGTTAACTCAATCATGTTGTAACTTTTCATGGACTGATAGTAACAGGGTAACAGTAGTTTGTTAACAGCAGCTAGCTTGCGAGCGGCTGGTTGTTGTGAACCAGCTACCTATGCAGTGACGTACTGACCTTTTAAGGTGACATGGCCCCAACTTGGCTCCTTGCCAGTGGAAAAACAAACCGGTTCATAGGAGAAACTGGATCTGAACCAACTGACCACCAGGACTAGAACCAGCACAGAACTAGCACCTGTTCTTGTTTGGTGGAAAAGGGGTGATGTAAAAACAAAAAAAGATTCATTTTAGTAGAGAGAGCGGCCAACGTGTAAAATGCAACACGTCTGGGAAATGAATATGTTAAATATACATTTCCTGTTTTTTTGTTTTTGGAATCGAAATAAGGACTCGTTAGGAACTGGAATCGATAAGCAGAACCGAAATGAGAATCGGATTCATAAAACTCCTAACGATACCCACCCTATTCATGGAGGTGTTGTGCAACACATTCAGAATGGTCCCTCTGTGTATTTTCCTTCACCACCGTGTGCAGAAATCTGGAAGTAAAACTTCAGCCTGTCGGTGCTTCGCGTGGGAGTCGTCTCTGACATGTGCCATCAGGCTGTTGCTTTGGCTTTGGGGACATGGCAAAGAACTCCGACAGGTCACTGAGGTGTGAGAGGAATATCTGACATCCCCTCAATTTTTTGCAGCTCCTTGGTTCAGGGCTACGTTCAAGTTCAGGTGCAGAGCGAGAGAAAAAATTAATAGATTCAGAGAGATCTTCATCTTGACTTTGGCATGTACTCTGTTTAGACCGGAGGCCATTACTGCAACTCTCTCCAGACTATAATAGTCCTCCAAAAATGTAAGGACAAGGGCTGCAACATCCTCCGCTCTAACGCCTGTTTCTGGCGTCCTTAAACTTTCCCTAAACAGCAGCTGAAGAGGCAGCTCTGCAAAACGTCCAGTATCATTAAATGTTTTCCACAGAAGCAATTCTCCAGCTTCTTCTTTCATTTCTTCTCCCACTACATCAGGATGAGCTGTGATTATCTCATTTTTACCACGTGTGTCTGCCAATGTTTGACACTAATATAAATCTTTGTGTTCAGAAATGTCTAAATAATTGCTTTCAACATCCGACTCCTTCCCCTTTCTGACCTTGAAAACTGAGCTCTCGGTGGGAGAAAGCAAACACAGTTAATCAGCCTCCATTGTGTGTCCTGGTTTTGTCTCACCTGCTTATTGTTCCTGCAGGTTTTCATTTCTATTGGTTTAGTCACAAGGGTGGATTTGAATTCGACTGATACCCTCAGATCTCCAATGCAGAACTGCAGTACCACTGATGGCCTCCAGATGCTGGCTCCAAAAAACTCTGGCTTCGTCATTTTTAACCATAACTCAGTCAATATATTTTTCCACAAGTCATTCTGATGTCAGCTCTTCTTCTCCGTCATCTGGTGTCCATCTGAAAATCATTTCACCATGAAATACATATTAGTCGTCATGTAGAGGAACATTTAGGGGTGTGGTTAGTTTGATTGACAGCTCTGGTCTCCAGTGATTTACTGGTGTTTTTCGAGGCTCATTCATTGGTGAACTCGAGTCTCATACACATTGGACAGTGTCCTTGGGGTCAAGGGTCAGACCTACCTCCTGACTCCTCCCTTCATATCCAAATATGGTCACTTCTGACTCCTAAAAACCAACATTCAAATGTGAAACGCCTTCAAAATGCAACTCCATAAAGCGAGGCTAGTATCAGCCAATCATTATGAGGCGACAGATAAATTGGACTTATGGCAAATTGTCTTCATGATGTAAATCAAGGGTCCAGAATGACATCATATCACACCTTATTAGCTGGGTTGCTCCATCCATTTTTATTTATTTGGGGCGGCTGTGGCTCAGCTGGTAGAGTGGGTCGCCTATGAATCGTAAGGTTGTGGGTTTGATCCCCGGCTCCTCCTGTCCACATGTTGAAGTGTCCTTGGGCAAGACACTGAACCCTGAGTTGCTCCCAATGGTGGCTAGCACTTTGCATGGCAGCTCTGTAGCCATTGGTGTGTGAATGGGTGAATGAGTTGCACTTTGGGACCTAGCTAAGGTCATGAAAGCGCTATTTAACCCTTGTACGCCTCCGGGGGTCTCCTCGTACCCCGCCTCCTCTCCTCTTCGGGGTAGGAGGAGACCCCCGGGGGCGTAGAAGGGATAAATGTACTCCCTTTACCATTTACCATTTAGATGCTGGCTTCAAAAATGTCTGGCTCCAATCGACTTCAATTCAAAAACCATCAATCACTCGGATGTCATTAGCTAAAGTTAGCACGTCTTCTCATTGATCTGTTCGTCCATCTGAAAAACATCTCATCAATAAGGAGATATTAGGCTGATAAAGGTGGAAGATTTAGGGGCGTGGTTAGATTGAGTGATGGCTCCGCTCTCAGATCAGATCGAACCTTAACTCAAGTCCTATACACATTTGGTAGCATCCTCAGGTTCAGGGGTCAGGCCCGCCTCCACTTGCCATCCTTCAGGTCAAATATGGTCACTTCTGGTTCCAAAAAACCAACATGGTTTGCTGGCAGCTCTGTAGCCATTGGTGTGTGAATGGGTGAATGAGTTGCCTTGTAAAGCACTTTGGGAGCTAGCTAAGGTCATGAAAGCGCTATATAAATGTACTCCATTTGAGTATAAGACTAAAAAACTGAACTAAAAAACTCCTTGAATAATCTTGAGTGAACTTTTCGGTCCTTCAGAGACCAGGTAAATGTGACTGACTTGTACTGGTATGTTCCTACTCACCAGCCAGGCTTCTGAAACCCTGTTTTGTGGAAAACATGCAATTCACTTTGCCACTTTCTCCTCTGACTCCCTCTGCAAACATATTCCTCTGATGGTCTGTGTATAGATTTTAGATTAGTTTGAGTGTCAAATGATTTGAGTGTATTTTCACCTGTCTCACGTGACAATAATCCTGTGTCAAACGCTGCTCTGCCCAGACGGTTTCCAGCCCACTGTGTGATGAAGCATCACCCCAATAGTCTGTTGAACAAGTGTCAGTGGAGCAAGTAAGATACATATTACACATGCATCAGTAAACATGTCATTTAACGCATATTTGACAAGACGCTTTGAACTCGGCAACAATTTCATCACAGCAGTTCTCCAGGAGCACACATCCAGGCCTGATTTATTATTGGTTCTCGCAGCAGAAATACCGTTTTATTACATCAATTTACAGCTGCATTTGGTCCATTTCAAATGGTGTTCCTCATCCTGCATGTGTGGGCTGTAAAACACGGTAAATGGAGTCTTGTTAAGTGGCAGTAGATACCTGTCAGTGCCTCCAACCGTCCCGGGCATCTGGAGCTGATGAGAAATGATAGAAGGATATTACATCTGCACCCAGCTCCCCCTGCACAGCTGTCAGGTCAGCACCCCCCCCAACACACACACACACACACACACACACCGATGTTCAAATCTGACACATCTTACTTAAGGAAATTCCATCTCTTCAACTTTGAAGATGGGAAGACGTCAGGGTGAGAGGACATTTGAATGAAGTCTGTGGAGGAGGAGGTGGGTACAGGGTGAGGCTGAGGAGCAGTGAGAAAGTCGGGAAACTGAGAGGAAGATGATGGATTGTTAAATCATTACCACACTAAATGTGAAACAGTAGCTCAAATTACCATCAGAGGTGGGTAGAGGAGCCAAAAATTGTACTAAAGTAAGAGTAGTGTAACTTCAAAATACTATTACTCAAGGAGAAGTAAAAAGTAGTCATCCAAAAACATCACTCAAGTACAAAAGACTAGTGAAAAGACTACTCAAGTACTGAGTAACTGTTTGAACATAATGTCTGATTTATTTGTAAAAAATTGTGTAATCAGACAGATAAATATAAAATAATGTGTAAATTCTGGTACAGTGATATCATCAGCGATACAGAGTAACTAGCATAAATCAATTTATCGTAATTCTTCAAACATTTACCTTATCTACGTATCGAGCTGATTCCCGCTAACGTGCAGCTTTCCGTACATATTACCTACATTACGGTAGTGTACAGACATTCAGCTTGTCGACTTCTGTACATATTACCTACATTACGGTAGTGTACAGACGCTCTGCTTGTCGACTTCCGTACATATTACCTACATTACGGTAGTGTACAGACGTTCAGCTTGTCGACTTCCGTACATATTACCTACATTACGGTAGTGTACAGACGTTCAGCTTGTCGACTTCCGTACATATTACCTACATTACGGTAGTGTACAGACGTTCAGCTTGTCGACTTCCGTACATATTACCTACATTACGGTAGTGTACAGACGTTCAGCTTGTCGACTTCCGTACATATTACCTACATTACGGTAGTGTACAGACGTTCAGCTTGTCGACTTCCGTACATATTACCTACATTACGGTAGTGTACAGACGCTCTGCTTGTCAACTTCCGTACATATTACCTACATTACGGTAGTGAACAGACGTTCAGCTTGTCGGCTTTCAAAATCAGCTGGAATCACGTAGCTAGCGCAAATAGCCAAGGAATTATTTTCTGTCATCAGTTAAATGTTCGGGGTTAAAGGGTTAATTCGTTCCGTGATTAAGATCTTAACGCAAATGATTCAACTATAAAACTACAAAACAAAATTCCCGCTTCCTCATATGTCACAATCCACCTTCTTAAAGGTACAGGCTTGTAACACAGGTAAAGTGAACGAGTGAGACACGGGACGCTGGGAGGACGTAGCGTTCACAGTGCTAGCTAGCGGCGGGCAGCATATCGGCAAAACTCGTCAAAAATCAAGGTACCACGGTACATCTAGATAAAAAGTAACAGTAGCAGTAAAATTACTCATAGAAGTACATTTTTCTCAAAAAGTTACTCAAGTAAATGTAACAGAGTAAAAGTAATTTGTTACTACCCATGTCTGATTACCGTATATCACTGCCAAGAGGATTCTCTGTGTTGACTCAGATTTCATAAAGATTTGCAGAGTTTACTGTACAACACAAAGGAGACGTTACCACAAGCCACACAGACACTTCTCTCAGTCTCGATACTCTCTAGTCTCGATCATGTCTTGGTCTCGGTTGGTACGGTCTTGACTACAACACTACATTGGTGGCACATTTTTTATCATTACAGGCTCCAAAAACCCAACATGGTGATGCAAATGTCAGAGTCCTGGCTTCAAAATGATTATAGATTAGACGAAGCTAACATGACATCACCCATTGGTTGGTGGACTTGCAGTGTAGCCTATGGTCTCACCTTAAAGCACCGTCTGAACCAAGGCCAGAGGTTTTTTAATGCACAACATTTTTCTCTCTCCACTTACACAGTGTTGTGAGCACATCACTGGTTCAACTCCCACAGGAACATTTAAATATTCATGTTTGAACTATTTCTATCTCCTAATCTGTTTATTAAGGTGATCAGCTGAACGTCCTGTAAACAGATGATAAAGTACAATGTAGCCGACTTGATTTACTGGAGGATCAGACATTTGCTGCAATTAACATTATTGAGAAGAAGATGATCAGATTTTTATTCAAACACCGATTGTCCAGAAAACTGCTGCCAATGGTTTTTTATGACACAATAGTTTGTTTCTCTCTTCAGTGACCTTCACTGAGTCACTACTCTTTTGATGTTATTTCCATGTGAGTTTTGGATTAGAAATTTTTTTTTTTTCTTTATTCAAAATCTTTTGAGTAATCTAAAAAAAAACCTACTTCACCTCTCTGCATGTGGGAGTTGGCGTCCATCATTCACCTTTCCTGATGCACAGTCCAAACATGGCACAGTTCATTTCCTTTGTCTGCATATGACTCAGATTTATTTACCCTTCACTCCACATTCAACCTCTTATATTCCTCTTAAAACACACGTACACAAGCTTTTTGGCTTTTAGGACCCATCTGACCATCACTTTAGATTTTCCATCGCTGGTTCAGAACATTGACAAGTTATCCTTTCAATCCTAGAGGTTTTGTGAGTTTTGTTTTTTTATTTCTGCAGAAAGATGGAAAAGGTCGGTGGCTTTGCACAAATGTTGGATTGATCAGTGCCTCTGTGTTACTTTGTGAAGTGAGGCCTGCAAAAACTAAGAAATAAAAGGTAGATATATGGCTTTTTTTAACAATAAAAAAAAAAACATTGCTAGTTCATTAAGTCAATCTGAAATGAAATCGTCTTTTTAATCATTTTACATCACACTGCTGGTTGTATTGTCCACCTTCCTATCAATGTTAGCCAAAAAAAGTACCAAATCAATTCTGTTTTTTCATTTTTCATAAAAGGACATAGACAGTTTATCAGTAATTGCTCAGCAGCTGTAGAGCCTTGATGCAGAATCTTGGTGTCTATGGAAAGGTAACACCTCTTCCAGTATAACTCATGTGAAAGCTTTGTTTCTGCCTTTCGTTAGGCCAGAGCAGGGGTGTCAAGCTGCTGCCATGGAGGGCTGAGACCCTGCAGGGCTTCCTTACTAAAGCAGGTGATTTTAATGATCAGCACCTCCGTCAATTTGAAGGAAGCGGCTCATCAGTGAGATCAGCTGCTGGAGAGATGGTTGTAAAGAAAACCTGCAGGGTCTCGGCCCTCTGTGGCACCAGTTTGACACTCCTGAGGTAGAGAGATATCAGATAAACTACAGCAGAAATTCAAAATTTTATCTCTGACTTGAGCAAAAGTTTAATTTTAGATTGAAAAGTCTTAGTAAAGGATGCACTGGATCTGCTTTACAACATGTGACCTGCAGCTCCTCTAATGTCATAGAACCTGATATACAACAATTACTGTTGGTTGTAGTGCAGTGTCAGTAACTTGATAGGTGAACTGTCTGAAAATAATTAGGACTGAAAACAAAGGGGACCAACAGATTTGGGAAAGACTTCAGGAAAGTAATTCCTGAAGTCTGAGGGATGTATATAAACGTACAAAGTGTTTTAAATTCTTGAAATCAATCAAAACCTTTGGTGGATATTCAATCACAGCTGTAGACACACTCCAGCCCCGTGTAGAAGAAAAACAAGTTTTGGTAACACTTTAGAATAACAATCATTTATAAGCCATTTATAAGCTATTAGTAGATGTTAGTGAATAATTAACTAATCATAAACAAACCACTTATATACGTTTGTAAATGATTATTAAATCATTTATAACTTAAGTTATAAGCATGTAAAAGCTATTAGTAGATATTGAACTAATTATGAATTAACTACATATATACATTTGAAACTGATTATGAAATCATTTGTAATGTTTAAATTTATAGTTCATTCATAAAATGTTTAATATCTGCTAATAGCTTGTAGATGTCTTGCAGCTGAAGTTGTAAATGATTTCATAATATTTATAAAGGATTTAATCATTTACAAGTGATTTCATAGTCAGTTTTAAATGCATATATGTGGTTAATTCATAATTTCTACTAGTTTGTAAACGAGTAACTACTCGTTTACAAACATATATAAGTGGTTTGTTTATGATTAGTTAATTATTCATTAACATCTACTAATAGCTTATAAATGGCTTATAAATGATCATTATTCTAAAGTGTTACCCAAGTTTTTTTCATCTCGTCCTTGTAAAGTTATAAGTTTCCCTCTAATCTCAACCCTATGACATTACCATCGTCGTCACCCACACTGGTCCAGGTGCTATGGTGCAGGTAGTTAAATAGGTAGTATATAATTTATCTAGAAATGTTAAGCTAGCTAAGATGTTTCAGTGTGTTGCAATCATCCAATCAAATTGCTGCAAGCGTTTTGTACCACCTACATATCCTGTTTTTGCCAGAAATACATCATGTTACAGAAGTTCAATACTCTTGAAGTGCAGTTTCAGGTTGAATTCAACACTGTGTGGATTAGCCTATGCAAGTGACAGCAGGTACATCTCTGTGTATGTCACAGTATAGTGGAGATTTGTGATGACAGTCCTGCTCTGGCACAGCAGTAGTGATGCGTTTTACATCACACGTCAACAATAATTGGTTTGCCAGCGCTGATGAGGGAAGCAACTGTTGCCTTTGTATCAACAGTGTTTGTGTCATTACTCTTCACACAGAGCACAGAGACAAGGGTTCTGCACTGGAGAATGAATAACTAATTATGAACTGATGGCAGGAAGGCTTTCCCATGTGAGAGGAAGAGTTTCCATCAAAAACTCTTTGAACTCTGTGAACAAGATGCTACCAAATCCATCTCATAATGTTTTGTAATGTCTAGGGCTGCAACGATTATTTGACATATTACGACGTATTATTGTTTTTGTCATTGGTAAAATCAAATACCAGCCAGGAAAAAGTCATCTGTACTTGCAGTTCCCCATAGGAAGCGGTGGGGGCAGTATCGCTCCCACTGTTTACGGTATTGACAGAAAGGGACAGGAAGAAGAAGAAGTGGAAACACGACAGCGACAGGCAGCTGAACCAACCAATGAAGAGGGAAGATGCAAAACAGCACGGCTTTCGGATTTTTACGTTTTTTTTTCAGAAGGCTAAATAGCACGTTGACCCTCTCCATGGGAAATGTGAGTAAACAAAAACCAAGACAGACAGTCGACCGACACAAAGTAGTCTTCACCGAAGCACTTCCTGTTTAAAATACCACATTAACGGGAAGCATACGTTAGTCGGGGATTCTGCTAGCACTTAAGATAACCCGTCGCCCAGCTTGTGACAAACCACACTCGTGCAAATTTTTATTGTTTGACAGTGCTATTTATTACTGCACCTTAACAAGCATTAGTTATCCAATTATTTGATTAATCAAAAAAAAAAAAA
>OOFC01049446.1:2729-16493 GCA_900323345.1 Pseudochromis fuscus | reverse complement strand
CTTGTGACAAACCACACTCGTGCAAATTTTTATTGTTTGACAGTGCTATTTATTACTGCACCTTAACAAGCATTAGTTATCCAATTATTCGATTAGTCGATGGAAAAATCTATAGATTATTCGATTACTAAAATAATCGTTAGCTGCGGTAATTTCTGTAGTAGTAATGTCTGCACTCAGTCTCTCGACCTCAAGCATTTTGTTTCAAGAAGTTTTAACTGATCTCTCCATTTATAGTTTGAGGTTCTTTCCTGAAACTTCTTGGTGCTGCAGGATTTTGCAAACAGCTCGAAAA
Organism: Pseudochromis fuscus; assembly: GCA_900323345.1. Lineage (NCBI taxonomy): Eukaryota > Metazoa > Chordata > Actinopteri > Pseudochromidae > Pseudochromis > Pseudochromis fuscus. The sequence goes on along the minus strand of OOFC01049446.1, from coordinate 16,198 downwards.
TTCAGTTTGTTGCTGTTTTACATTTGGAGCTGAAACAAGCCTTTATAGCAGGACGAGGGTGTATCTGTAACTGAGCTAACACATGCTACAGGGCCTGCTTATGTTTGAGGAAATGAAACATGTCATCCAATACGATGGTACAACTCGATAAAGCGTTTTTGGAAAATGTTGGATAAAGCAGTCTACACAGGAAATGGCTTTTAGAAGGATCAGCCATTTTTGTTTTACTTCCTGTGGGGATTTGTTGTCAGGCGTATGGCTACAGTGCAGTTTTTATGTAACTTGTTGGTGCAAATTGCTGATCGGCAAAAGGGTGCATGCATCGCTAATTAGCAACACTCCCTGTTGCATCATATTTCTTCAGTGTATCAGCATCCACGCTTCATCCCACTAAAATATAATAAAAATACGGCAGTACTGTAGAACTATAAATAATGTACAACTGTAATGAAATTAGCAACAATCTCCAAACATTTCAGGGAGGCTGGTTTGATGGTTTGACATTCGAGACACATCAGATTATTCCTCCTTGAAACATCAGTGTTGGAGCCGACTCCTGGCAGCCCAACGAGCATCAGAGCTCCCACTGAAAAAAGTTTTATATAGCATCAGCCTCATGTCGGAGCATGTGTGACTGACTGTGGTTAAAAAAAGCAGTTGCCAGGTGTTTCATCATGCCTGCTAAACTTGGCCTGTCTTAAGCTTAAACTCACAATGTACAGTTACTTATGAGCTCAGCTGACAGCTGGATTTGTCTTATCTGAAATCCCATTTAGCTTTCATTGACGAAATGCTTATCATAAAAAAGTGATAAGTAGTGAGCTCAGAAAGGTTTAAAGACAAGGTAAATCTAATATCCTCCTAAATCTCCTTATCCACGTATTCATATTGTGCATCTCCACCCATACAGCAAAGCTACAGTGGCTCTAAACCCATCTTCAGGTCTAAATTTGTGTCTCCCTGAAAGGATCAATCTGGTTTGTTAGCAGATGGCTTTTAATTTAATAGCTGAAGCCACATCTAATTAGTGAGATCTGAAAACACAACATCATCAGGTTCACCAGGGAAACAAACAATCCAAATTGAAAGTTGGACAAGACAGTCAATCAAACTGTGATGGATATTTACAACAGTCTGGATGTTCTGTTATCTGCCTCTGTTCCTCTCGTCCAAATGGGTTTGGCTCGAGTTATTTAAACCTTTTTCTTCACCAGACAGATGATAAAAAAGTTTGTTTCCTTTTCCAACACTTAAATTAACTCCATAAGGACATTGTCAGTACTAAAGAATGGATATGATGGGCCAAAAGTTGAACTGCACTGAAATGATCCTTTAAAGCAATGTGACCTTGACAATTATAAAAAATGTTTAGCCTTGCAACCCATCGCAACTCAAAAACTATTTTCTCATTGTTCTAATACTGATTTCTGGATCCAGTTCCCACCTAATGGTCCTACTCTAAAGGAAGTAAGGAAAATGCACTTTAACCTGCACATCACTTATGTTAACCTCTTCCTCTGGAGGTGGAAGAGGTTGAGCGGTATCGACCAGATACAGTCGGCCTCACCTCTATAGATAGTGTCGGCTTCAGAACCCAAGTCCTCCAGAGGGGTTGGACTCTCCTTTGCTGGAGTTGGTCCAGGTGAGGACAGAGGCAGAGAGGCTTCTTGGTAGCCCCCAGGCTGCGTCCCTGCATCTTCAGGACAGGCCTATGCACCAAACAGCAGTTCAGAGTACCCACGGTTTTTGGAGTCCCTGGGATGGTGCTGGAAAGCGCTCTGAAAAGGGACTCCATTGTCCTTCTTGGGGACTTCAACACTCAAGTGGGCAACAACAACATGACCTGGAGGAGCAGGGTTAGGAGGAACAGCCTGCCTGAACTAAACCCCTGTGGTGTTCAATTATTGGACTTCTGTGCTAGTCGCAGTCTGACCATAACTAACCAGGGACCAGGAAATCCTCGGTCGCCGGTCTATGATTGACTCTATAGTCATATCATCAGACCTGAGGCCGTATGTTTTGTATGCCTGGGTGAAGAGAGGAGCAGAGCTGTTATCTGACCACCACCTGGTGTTGAGTTGGATCAGATGACAGGGGGAAACACTGGCAGGTCCAAACGAGTAGTGACGGTCTGCTGGGAACAGCTGGCAGAGGAACCTGTCAGGATGGTCTTCAACTCCCACCTCCGGCAGAGGTTTGAGCATGTCTTGAAGAAAGTGGAGAACATGAAGTCTGAATGGGCCTTGTTCAGTATTTGAGATCTCATTCATTGTTGATGGCAGAAATGGCAGAATAGTTTTCATCAAGGTTTTCAGAAGGAGTAGTGAGGGCAGATATTTGCATGTGGTCAAGTTAGAAGCCTGCAGTTTGTAATGTCAAGATATGAACCTTATAATGGGTCTTAACATGACACATATTACATCATAGCTGTGATCTTGTTTTCTGTTGTGGCAGCAATACATTGCCATAAAGAGCCATAGTGTGTAAATGCATATTTTTAGGCTTTTGTTTTCATTCAGTTCATTATTGTCTGCCATGTTTCTTTCTGTACATATTGTTTTAATGTTTTGTGAGTTCTCCATTAGCAGCTGTGGCTCAGTGGATGTAAAATAAATCTGTGATTGACCTCATCTGCTGAAGAAAGAAGTGACAGTGCGAATTACTCTAGTTGAACCTCCTCAACTTGACTTAGCCAACGACAAACAGCGTAAAGAAAGGATGAACTAACGTATTTTCTGGACTATAATCCACTACTTTTTTCCGACGCTTTGAACTTAAACACTGGTGTGGCTCAGTATCGGCGGCACGAAGCTCATTGGCTTTTTACAAGCTAGCAAGATACATTTAGCATCGTCACATCAGACCCGGTCAGAGTAGACCACATGAAACTGTACGAATAAACTCAATAGCAGCTTATAAACAGGTGTGCTCAATAGTCCAGAAAATACGGTAACTACACTTGGTCAAGCATGGTTCTTCTTCTTCTTGTGTTTTCCTGGAGCTGCCTTCAAGAAACAGCCCTCAGCTCTGGTTACCTAATTTGCATATCGCAATAGACGCTTGACAACAAATGTGCTAATTCACATGCGAATGAAACAAAAAAGAAGGAGAAAATGTGATCAGGTGTCCTCATCCAGATACAGATTGCATGTTAACACCAAGTCAAAATGAGGTCCCGTTTGCACCTGGTATTTAATTTAATTTTTGGAAAATCTGATTATGTTCCTATTTCTCTGTAATCCAGCAGCGTGAAACGAAATCCCATCCATCAAGGGTTTTCTCGATCCTTCATTTCTCCCTCATCACTCATTCTCTCTTCTTTAATGATGCCACATTTTCTTTAACACCCAGTCCTCTTTCTTTTAATCCTCTGTGTCTTCCTATCTTATTCTCTCTCAACCAGGAGAATAAACACTCGCAGATCCAAACAGTCAAGTAGATTTTCAAAGGACTGTCCATTATTTTCCTCATTAAAATACAGTATCCATCCAGAACCTCTGAAGCTGTGATATATGCTATAAATTCCATATAATAAAGATTAATGTCAGTCCAACAAGACAAGTAAATCCTATTCTGCAAATATAAAAGTAGATAAACTGATTTAAGGGTTTACTCCCCCCTGCATCCCTTAGTTATTAATCTTCATCACTCGTCTCTCGCTGATGTCCCCGTCTGTATCTTCCCCTCTTTGTGTGTCATCCCCAGCACTTTAATAGGAAATGAAAGGTTCGCTCTCCATCGCCCTGCTTTTCCTCAGCACTCCTCCCGAACACACACACTCACAGTGATATACACCCTCAACAGCTGTTCAGTCCAATCAGCTGGATTAGAGGGTTTAGTATTGGTATCAATTACCTCCTCATGAACAGACGGTGCCAAACTTTGTCCCAAGCCAAACTCCCAGACCCTCTGGAATCTGCCGAGGAGATGATGGAAGTGAAATAAGTCATTTTTCTGAGCGCTCTGTGGAGAAATTATTTGTGAACGGGGGAATAATGAAGTGCTTTCGAAGTCAAATTTGCAATTTCGCAGTATCTCTGAACTCTCCCAGGTAGAGCCCAAGACCATAATCGATAGTGTATGCCTCTTTTTCTATAGAGTACAAATCACGTATTGACATTCAGTCTCAGTAAATCTGCTCATCTGGTAATTCCACGGTCTTCTTAGGGAACAATTACAATGTCTGCGGGTTCAAATGGATGATTGGATTTATTTTGTACATTTCAAAAAATACGTAATCTTTGATTTGTCATACACCATCATACCTATCCAACTATGTCTATCATAGTCTGCAGGAGGTGGTTGGGGTTGATGGTTGGTGTACAAAACATATGGCGGTCACATTAGAGAGTGCAGTTTACATCTATGGTTCGAGGACTTTGAGTTAGGTTAAGGAAAAATTCTTGGCATTGGTTGATCTCATGTCTAATTACTTCAGTTTGAAACCAGACCAAAATCTTTCATGAGCAGTCCTCAAACAAAACCAAAGAAATGTTTGGAATAAGATGAATTAACATTTTCTTTTCAAAATAAAACGTAAAATCTTCATGTATTTTTTAAGAGAAAACAAAACCCAGCCACAATTGTGTTGATTAAAATTCACATTTCTTGGTGAAAATTTCTTGGAGACAGGTCAGACTGGACTTTAAATCCCTGTCTAACTGAGTACTTGGACAGTGGAAAATGTTTTGTTGTTCCTGAATGCTCTGTACTTCATTTATTTTGAAATTTAATATAAGCCCCCCAAAACACAATACTAGCAACCTCTGACCATGGATTGTATACAGAATGGACAACGATCACATGACGTCACTCGCTGGTTTGTAAACTATTGGCATATTGAAACATGTTTTTTTTGTTTTTTTTTGGTGCCAGAAGTGACCATATTTGGATATGGAGGGAGGAACGAGGGGGTGGGTCTGATCCTTAAACCCAAAGACAATGCACAGACAAGCTCAGTTTGGGGTATTACACTTTTTCCCACTTCCACATTGACTTCACTTTTGAGACCCAGTTGCTACATCCATGTGTATATTCATCAACTTATAAACCATGACCACTCCCACAGTGTCAGGTGGAAATCTTTTAGGACAATCATGGCTACAATTTGCTTTTTATAACTGATTGAATAAAGAGTCTTGCAACCTAAGAGAGTCCTTCTAAGCAGGACTCTCTTGAGGGTTTCAGGTGTTTCTTCAGCAGCTTTGAGTCATCGTTACAAACTGCACAACAAAGCTCACACAGAATTAAGTTGAAAGCAGAAAGGAAATATCCAAGGTAGCTGGTTTGACTGCAGAGAGAGACTGAATAATCTCCAGGAGGTGGGGTAGCAACGTTGCCACTCCCCAAGAGAAAACTTCATAACCAGAACATCAGGGGTTCAACACATTTAGCAAATTCCTGGTGAGTGTCACAAACAAAGGATAAAGCTGCAGTTTGCAAAAATAAAGGAGTTGATGAAACCTTTATCTACCTGATGGAAAGAGGAAAATGTGAAGGAAAGAGAAACAGCTCATACACCCTCATCTGTCAAACATAATGTTGCTTCTGTGATGTGTTGGTCATGTTTGCTGCCAGTGTGACTGACAGTGTTTACTGAGGATTTCACTGCTGATGGAGGCAGCAGGATGAATGCAGAGGGATACAGGAGCATCCAAATGCATCATTCAGCAGGATAACCATCCGAAACATACGACCAGAAGAGCTTTTCGGTGTGATAAGGTAGAACATCCTCGAGGGTTGGTCCCAGTCCAGTTCAGACTAAAAGCAGGAAGACTCCAAAACAAGCAAGAGCTGCATTAAATGTGTGGCGGGCATCACCAGGGAGCATTGTCTTCATGTGTGTTCATCATCCAGTGAATGTAGCATGGTTGATCAATTCCTTGATTTCTTCAAGAAGGGATTAAACATCGAACGTAGGTCTTTCTCTAAGCTTGAACTTCTGTCTGTTGGCATTTTGATTGTGAGTGAGGTGGAGTTCATAGCGTTGAACAAATGCAAGGTTCATTCAACTGAAACAGTGCAAAGAGAGTTGTTGGCAGACTGTGATGTACATGAAGCACGAGCGATGCTGCCTCTTAATAACACATGAGCTCCCCTGAAAACATGAGCGGTGAAATTTCTTGAGGGATCTCTAAAATATTGACAGTAAGCCATCGTTGCCAGGCATGTTTATTTTCTGTGTCGTTATTATCGTGGCTCGCACTTAAATCTGGGCTGTTGATGTATGATTCATGCGTGAAGGTGAGCTTGCAGGCGATTCTTGTCATCACCATTGAAGTTTGGTGTCTTGATATCATGAACCTCTTTCTGGATGCAAGGCACTGAGTTTTCACACTGAGTCTACATCAGGAGTAACTGTTCTACATCCCTCTGTTTTAATTACAGTAATATACTAATAATAAGCTTTGTGCTTTAACAACAGAGCAAATGCAGAATAATCAAGATGAAGATTTAAGACAAGGGCTGCTCCCAGTGAACTATGAAGTACTGCTAGGGGGCTGCTGAGGACTGGAGGCTGGTAGTCTGGTCACAGTTTATTTGTATTTCCAATTCTCATGCACATACATCTTGCTATAACTGTGTTTTGTTTGTTTTCATATCAAATTTCAATCACACTGACCAGTTGTCAATTAACCTGCTGTTAGTGGCAGGAATCAGATTACCACCAGACAACAGTAACAGAGCAGTAGCAGCTGTAGTAGTAATCAGTAGTTTGTTGGAACTGGCTCTAATGTTTTCATGTGTTTCAGTCATTCACTCAAATTACTCTAAACATTTTGTCCTGACCATAGATCCTGTTTTTGCCAGAAATATGTCAACATACAAAGTTAGATACTTACCGTATTTTCCGGACTATAAGCCGCTACTTTTTTCCGACGCTTTGAACCCTGCTGCTTAAACACCGGTGTTTCTCATGTATCGGCGGCACGAAGCTCGTTAGCTTTTTACAAGCTAGCAAGCTCCGTGCTGCCGATACATTTAGCGTCGTCACATCAGACCCGGTCAGAGTGTTCGTATAAATTCAATAGCGGCTTATAGACAGGTGCGCTCAATAGTCCGGAAAATACGGTAATTTGATTTCAAACTCAAATTTAAGCTGTAAAATCATTCATGTGCAATTGCAGGGTTTTTCTTCACCAAAACTCCCAAATTAAATTCTGTTTATTTGTTTTTCTGTTATTCTTGGTTCATCATCATTCTTATCAAACGCTTAACACGTAGTAGATCACCTACTTTGACGGCTTCTGGGAGAGGTGCCAGTTAAATTACCGTAATGACACCATATTCACTCGGAAACCGTTGCGCAAACAGTGACATAGTTACGGTAATCCAAAGGCGCATGTGCAGACCTGTCGCCGACAACACGCTCAGAATTAAAGGGTTAAGCCTATTTTATTTCAAATAACTAACTATTAGGTGGATTGTCATGACATTTGGTGCATAGAGGATAAATCCATTGACTTTGGTGGTTCTTAATTTTCACAGAGAATCACACATTTTTGATCATTCATAATAATTCTCTTTAAAGTAGCTAATAACTTCTTGTTTGTTTTTATCTCGCTTCATCTTCTCTACTTTACTGTCTTCACCTCCCATCAGTTCAAGCCCCTTTATGACTCATTAAAGTTCTTCAAACATCACTGTTAGCATGTTCTGCTGCCACGACATCACCCACAGCACCACTGCCGTTTGGGTTAATGAACTGAATAATCCTGATAACGATGATGTTGACACAGGGTTCTGACAGTTTCCATGTAAACAGCAGCTCTGAGTGAATTAGAGGCAGGAAGTCGGTGTTACCTCGCTGTTCCTCTTCAGCAGCAGCAGCAGGTTGGCGTTTCCTCCCTGCACACACACATCAGCACGCACTGAGTAAAGCTGCAACATGCACTCACATGCACAGTTGTGTACGCTGCATACAATACTGTGTGGATGTGATTACAGCCGCGTATGTGGGCGTGCTGTAAAATCTAATTGTGTCTGGCTGTGATTACGTATGAGTGACACAGTAATACAGCAGCTTTATTTGAAATTAAACGAAAGGAAAACCATAAATGAGTGAATGTAATAGACAAATGGAGCAGCTGAATTAAGTCTGCATTGTGATTTTAATGATGACGCCGACTTCTGCACAGCCTCCTGCTTTTACTGCTGAACTCTGTTTGAACTTTGGCTTCATGCCCGGGATAAAATGTTAAGAAAAATCTAACCCTCCTCTTTGGTTTTGTTCAGAGAGCAGGATTTAGGAGAACAGTCTGATGACGAGATGATTCAGAGACAATAAAAATGCTTTTGTTCAGCAGTATTGTTACAGTAGCTCAGCTCAAATAAAACTTTTCAGCAGTGGTGGACAGTAACGGAGTACATTTACTTTAATACTGTACTTAAGTACATTTTTTCAGTATTTGTACCTTACTTGAGTATTGTAGTTTTACTTTCACTCCGCTACATTTCAAAGGTAAATATTGTACTTTGGACTCCACTACATTCCCAGGAAGTGTGTGGTTACTTAATTTATATACAGTCTATGCTGCAATGCGTTTCAGGCAGTTTGTCCAGCATCGGCAGGAAGTGACCGGCAGCAGAACCGAACAATAAAGAGGGAAGACAGGAAACAGCACGGTTTTGTCTGGTTTTTTTAAACGCTAAACAGCGTGGAAAACAGCATGGAAATCTGAAAACAGAAAAGCAAAGACCGAACAGTCAACTAACAAAGTATTATACACACTCTGCAGGAAGCAGTTTTCTTTTCATCGAAGCCCTTTCAGCTTAAAATACCACATTAACAGGAAGCAGACGTTAGTCAGGCACTGAGAACAATACAGCAATGTACTGATATTAGAAAATGTACTTTTACTTTGTACTTTTGAATATTTAAGTATTTTTTAAAAGTCAGTATTTTAGTACTTTAACTTGAGTAACATTTTGACCAATAACTTTTATTTGTAGTTGAGTAAGATTTGACCATGAGTACCAGTACTTTGACTCAAGTACTAAAGTTGAGGACTTTGTCCACCACTGGTTATAAGAGTTATTAGACCACAGTCGAGAGGTTTATGGAGGCTGCCTTGAAGTCTAAAAAGGAACAAAACAAAATAATGACAAATGTAGATACCAGTAGTTTCAGTAGACATCCAGACTTTAGTAGCCAGAAATCCAGTGAGTCTGCAGTCTAGTCTTTTCCTGAATATATTTTTACAGTGAGTTTAGAAATAGTACAGAAACATTGCTGTGCTTTGGTCCAGTACTGTTTACTTTTTTTTTTTTTTTAATAACTCCAGATTTCTTGTTATGTGATGAAATCATACATACCATTATAGATGCTGACTACAACTGCTGTGAGCAGTGAGGGACGGGACCCGAAATCAGACACATTGATCAATAGTTTCAAATAAATGATTCCATTCAAACCAAGGGGAACAAAAGGTGCTGCATGTGAAAAAAAAAAAAAAAAAAAGCAGGAAAAGGCAAAATAAAATCCAAACAAAGATAAAAACGCAAAAAGTGCAAATCAAGAATTTCCAGGAGCGAAGACACAGGAAGGCAACCGGGGAGACAGACGACCCAACAAAGACAAGGGGAGGACACTCTGAGACACATGGGGGGAGCAGACACAGGTGAAAGTAATTAGGGCGGGACTGCAAATCAAAAAGAGAGGGGAAAAAACTAAGACAGGAAGCAAAACTCAAGGAGCCACATAAGGGAAGTAACCTCACAAAATAAAACAGGAAATAACAAGACACACAGGAAGACACACAGGAAGAAATAAGACACTTACTGTTGGTCCCTGTTGAAATGGATGGAGTGTCAACTGAGAGCTACAGTATCATACTGCTCACATACTGGGACTTACCACTGCTTTGTCTCTCGGCACTCTGTGTGTGTCTGTCTGTATTTATCTGTCCAGGGTCCACCGGGTAAAGATGGGACTCCAGGTCAACCAGGAACTATGGGAGAGAAGGTATGACCTCTGACCTGGGAGCTCGGTCACACAGACCATCTTCTTTTTACCTCCTTTGTCTCAGTGAGGGGAGCTTTGATTCCCAGATCTGGACACGTGTTGATGCCATATTATGCACTGCTGCAGTCAGTACTGATGTGGTTTTGTACACACTCAAGAAGCTGCATGTCTCTCTTCTTTCTTCACATCCTCAGGGTGACCAAGGGGTACCTGGGCCTTCTGGACCAAAGGTAATTTATACTGTTAGGTAGAAAGCACTCAGAGAGCACAAGGTATAAACCACCTGTACTCATGTTATAGACTGAACACTGCTGCCCTCTTGTGGTGAAATATTGAACCTGTCTTGTTAAAATGTAACAGATTTCTTTTAGACAGGATTTAAACTTCTGATTTTGCCCCAAGAAAATCCTTGAGATCTCCCTTTACATTGCTGACAGATGGACGTACAGACAAACCAACATGAGCAAAATCATACCCTCCTCGGTGGAGATTATAATAAAATAGGAAAAAAACTGTCATGTACATATTATGTGCTTTTCTTTGAATGAACATATTTTTTGTTCTCCACTGAAAACGTGATCCGTGTAAGCGAGGCAGCTAATACACACCTCCTGTTTGACTTTGCCTGTGCAGGGTGAATGTGGGTCTGGGGGTGTATCAGGAGTTCCAGGACCCCAAGGGCCTATTGGCCCACAAGGCAGGAGGGGTCCACCAGGTCCCCCAGGCCCACCTGGACCTCCAGGAACAAAATTCTTTGCAGAGGTGGGTGAGCTCATTTTATATCAAACACCTCAAAGAAGCTGAGGAGGAAACAATGGGATTAATTTCGAAGAAAAAATAGCAAAATACAACGTATTCCTCTTCATCACACAGGTTGAAACTATTTCTGTCTAAAGTCTGACAGACTGTGTGTTTGCTTTCAGGATATGGAAGGATCTGGACACATGTTACATGTTAAGAGTGACATGTTGATTGGAGCTGGAGGCAGAGTTGCACAGGTAGGTGTGAGTGTGTATGTGTTTATGTGCACGGTGTGTATTGTTTCATATATCATACATGTTTTCTGTTTTGCACTTCCCAGGGTCCCCCCGGTCCACCTGGCCCACAGGGACTGCCGGTAATCTTTTTTTAACCAATATTCACCAAATACACACATTGTGCTTGCAGTACATTGTGTGTTAGTAAACTATTAGTATTACAGTATATGTTGTTTCTCTGTTAGTGGTGAACTGCATGTTTCCTTGTATGAACTGTTTACTGCTTGGTGGTTGAAGATACTTTCTTGTGTCTTGTGCAGGGTGAGCACGGAGCCCCAGGAGCTCCAGGGCTCTCTGTGAAGGTAAGAAGTCAGATGTTGAAATAGTATTATTTTCTTTTTTGTCTTACAGTATATGCTACTTCTCCTTATTTGCAGTCATTAGTCATTACAGCTTATTCTTTGTTGGCTAACAAATATAAAATTTCATAATTTATTTATGTTCTATATAGCTGATACGGTGAAGAATATCCTTAATAATACCGTATTTTCCAGACTATTGAGCACACCTGTCTATAAGCCACTATTGAATTTACTCAAACAGTTTCATGTGGTCCACTCTGACCAGGTCTGATGTGACGAGGCTAAATGTATCGGCAGCACGGAGCTTGCTAGCTTGTAAAAAGTCAACAAGCTTCGTGCCGCTGATACATGAGCCACACCGGTGTTTACGTCCAAAGCATCGGAAAAAAGTAGCAGCTCATAGTCCGGAAAATACGGTAATTTTATTTATATGCAGCCGTTTTAGCAATGCTCAAAGACACTTTACAGTTGTAAAAATAGAAAAGTCCAACAATCAATCAAGGCCTTGCAGTGAGAGCGGGAACCTCTCCTTGAAAAGTGTTTCCTACCAGTCGTGTTTGCTGATACTCTGCATTGTTTAAAGTGAAATCATCTCCACTCATGTGTGTTACCCATGCTGTGTCTGATTGCAGGGTGAACCAGGGGACCCAGGACCTGAGGGTCCTCAGGGTCCTGCTGGACTACCAGGTGCCAGGGTAAGTAGCAAGTGTTTGATCATAGATTTGATACAGCGCTAATGACGGGTGACCAAATGGTTGAAACCAATGTGGGCGGGGACAGTTGTGGAAATGCCATGACTCATAGTGGACTGTACCACTTCAGGTATAATTACTAAACAATCAAAGAACAAACTTCTGCAGAGACCTAATAGACTCTGTGCACGTTAGCAATTGCTAGTTCCGGTTTTATTTTGAGAGCGTACTGGATTGTTTCCGGTCCCGCATGACACCCGCTGTCAAAATGGATGCAGCCTGCAGTGATCTGTTTTTTACGAGAAGCCTTGCTAATTTATTTCTTTCTTCTTAATTTATTTATTTTATTTATTTAATTTCTCTCTGACAATCATGTCGTACTTTCTTCTGTCCACAACGATAAAGGAGCTGGCGGAGTAGTCATGTTCCTCCATCATTGGAACACAGCTTTCCTGTTGTGGCTCACGTTCATCAGCTGACAGACATACAGAGGCCCCGGCTCCTTCGTTCTCCTCCTCCTCCTCTCCATCCTCTTGAGTCGGCGGCTCACTCCTAGGGCGACGTTCCCAGACACCCGGTCGCTGCTTAACAGTGTAGTTATTCCACTGGAAAAGCGTAGGGACACTGTTGGCCAAAAGACGCCTCTGACCCGAGGATGTGGAAAAAAAGAGTCCACTGTCAAAGTGCCGGCTACAAACCACAGTGTTTTGAGACACAACAAACCCCCCACCTCTTCTTATTTTTGCTAGCCACTGTGCGCGGAGCCTAGCATCCTTCGGGAAGTAATGGAAGCTTAAAACCCCATTAAACTTACTCGAAGCTGTACATAATGGTACACAACAGTGACGGTAACTTCCACGATCCCTCCACTGAAACTTAAACGTTTTGCTTGATAAAACGGCTTTGCTTCGTTTGGCACAATCCATTTTGGGCGCTGTGAGAAATAGCCACCGGAAACAAAGCGGCGCCTTTCCGGCACGGAACCCGGAAGTTAGCATTTTCTCGTGCACAGAGAGTATAAATCTCTGATCACCAAACTGTCTCAGATTGTCGACATCATCATCCTGCAGGTGTGAGTCGTTTGTCGATAAAATCCAGTAACGTGACAAAGTGATACATTTTACAAAGAGCCAAAACATTTCTCTGTTTTCAGTTTGTACCTACTGCTTCTTCTTCTTCCTCTTTACTCACAGACACAACAGTTATGTTGTGTTGCCCCCTACTGGTTTTCTGTCAACATTGTCTTTGTTGAAACTGTCACCAATTATAAGTAATGTTTTGTTTTTTTTCTGGATTATTTTCAGGCAGGATCTCTGCCTCTGATCCCGCTCACAGTGACATTTGTTTTGTGGGAAATATCCTGTATCTTAAAATATTTCTGTGATATTGTTAACAAACAAATAAACCAACCCAGGTGAAAACATAACCTCCGTGGCTTAAGTAGAAATGTGAGAAGTGGCCGTGTGATTGATGA
>OOFC01049444.1:0-14808 GCA_900323345.1 Pseudochromis fuscus | reverse complement strand
GGACTCCTCGTCGCTGCCGTCGTCACAGTCCGCTTCGTCGTCACACACAAAAGAGGCTGACACACACTGGCCGGTGGCGCAGCGAAACTCAGTGTTTGTGCACTGCTTGGCCGCTGGAAGACAGGAAGTGTGACAGTGTGATCAGAGCTGACAGGAAGTGGATAAACATTCTGAAAATCAAAGAGCAGCTTAAGACAAATTGCTTGTAAGTGTGACCACGGTAAGAGTCCAACTTACCACAGCCGTCCTCATCAGCTCCATTCTCACAATCAGCTTTCCCATCACAGCGCCAGGTCCTCGGTACACACTGGTTGAGACGGTCTCCGCAGCTGAATTCAGTCGGTTTACATGTTTTGGATGCTGCAAGTCAAAGTACACAGTCTGTATTATGATCACTCTACGAGATTGTGAGATTTACATCCTTCCACATGATACTCACAGCAGGTACCGGGCAGCTCATCTGTGGCATCTCCACAGTCATCTGTGCCATCACACACCCATCTCATTGTGATACATCTCCCACTTCCACACTGGAACTGGTTGCTTCCACATGTTGCAATTGCACCTATGACACACACATAAAGATGCACTTCAGCTGAATGGACCATTGTTTGAGTTATTGTCTATCAAGGGCTGATACATGAACACTGAACATTAATTACACACTCTACATATATATCCATTGCACATGAGTCTGGCAGCATGCTCAAAGTGATGCACCTGTATATATCATGTATATTGTTTGATGTCATATTTTAGCCTGTAACCATGGTAATGTTTGCTAATTAGCAACAAACATACAACACATCTGAGGCTGATCAGATATCATCAGATGAATTGAAATTTTGAAAATAAAGTTAGAGGATGACAGCTGGGATAGGCTCCAGCAGACCCCTGCGACCCTAGTGAGGAATAAGCAGGTATAGAAAATGGATGGATGGATGGATGGAAGTTAAAGGATTGTAAATGTTATTAAATTGAGTAGGAAATTTCTCAGAGACTCCACCCAATAGTTTTAAAGGAAGAGAAAACCCATGGTCAAAATACAGCTGGGACAATTTATGACACAAACTCATGATACGTGGAAATGTTTGAAAATAAAGAACAACTAAGATATCCATCTCCCATTGGACGATTTCAGGGAGGCTGCCATTTAAAATGAGCCTACATGATGTTGTGATTGGTTGAAACGCTCTGACATCATATGGGCTCAGTATGTGGAAGCTACACATGGGGAGTTACACTGCATCATGGCAGCTCACTGGTGGCATTAGGACTGTCATACAAAAGCACCCATACACTTTTCATTAATGATGAAATTTGCCTGATGTTTTTCTTAAGGACTCTCATTATTACAAGCTATCAACCTATGGATGTATGAATATTCCTTGTACTATTCCTTTAAGAGAAGTAGGATCAACAAAGTCTTTTGAGGATGAACACAGGTAAAACACTTTATCCTGTGAAAAACATGAATGTGACAAATACATAAATCGTGCCAATCCATCCATTGGTTGTGGAGATATTTCAGGCAGGAATAAAGTACTGGGTAAGCTCTGTGAGGCTCGCCTTGGGAAATGTCATCAGCAAACATTATGATATATGTTTCCAGAGGAGTGTATGGCTGGGAAGTATACACCCTGGCAGGAAACACGCACGTGCATGTTTCTACATGTTTAAGTAGGGCAGATAAAAGGTTAAACTACAACCTAAACAGAGATATGTACAGTGCCTGTGGAAGTAGCCGGTCAGCCATTATCTGGCTTGATCAGGGAGTTGCTGATATCGCAAGTTTATGATCACAATAGGAATCCTATTTTCCGGCATTTACCGTCCCTGCCAGCAAAAAGTACCGAAGGCACAGGGTCGCCCTCCCAACCCCCTTCTTTAATGGACCCGATGAAGCCGCTGAACTGGAAGAACCAATTAGACTGTACATCAAAGAAACGCCACTTCATGAAATGGTACTGGAGGCCATTCCTCCCTCTGGCCCCGAGGGCTCAAAACCCCGGACGGCCACCTGTTTCTGACAGGGGCCAGAGGGAGGTATTTAACTGTAACACCACCAGCAGCTTGGCATTTAGCATCTTTATACAGGAAGATTGCTTTTTAAATGAAATATTTATGTCTGAGTAGATGATGAGTAAAAGACAAATCATAAATTATGCATCTTCACACGTTTCCATGGCATCGTAAATCATAGTGGTTTCTAAGTAAAGTCAAACATCTGGTGCCATCAGTCATGGTCAGTAGTCGTTAACTAAAGCTTTGTTTCTTTGAGCGTCTCCGCAGTGAGGAAAATGTTTTGCCACCGCTCCAGTATTTTCTACGATTCTATAATTGCAAACAGCCACGTTTGGGAGGTGTTAATTTCTTTATGACTCCGTGTGAGAGGCTGTGGGATGCTACTCTTGCCATAAAGATAATGATCAGTTTCTCACATTTCCTTGGTTTAACTTTAAAGTTCGTAGTGTTGAACTTGTCTTTTCTCCGAATGTGACCACGGCGAAGTCTTTCACCCTAAACATCAGCGCTAGTTCCCTGAAACCGATGTTACCCAAACCTAAGTTCATGCTAGTTATTTACTCAATGGGCTTAAAGTTCAGACCTTGACAGGCAAAGTGGACTGAATGGCAGCGGTATCGATTGAGTCCAAATCAATGCCGGGAAAATAACAAGCTTGTGTTTGTTGCCAGTTCTTTTGAGGTGTTTGACTGACCAGCTCATACTCTGATGTCTCCTGTCAGGTTGCTGGTCAGACTGAGCAATAAAATAATAATAATAATAATATAAGTATTTCTTCTCCGGTGGCCCAAAGACAGAATCTCTCTCCAAATGTGATTGAGAAAACAACTATTTCACAACATGTGAGGGGGCAGGGACATCTGAATACATGTCTTTGTGACTGGAAATGTGGATGGGTGACAACCAGTTCCTACATGTTGCACCACACACCATTTCCCAGAACCGACATACTGGGAACAGGTCTGACGATGACATCAACAACCAAAATCCAAGGAATGCTGCCTTCGAGACAATGTCTGTTTGTGGATTGGATGATGAGTTGGAGGGCTTTCATTCATTCCCACAACATTTGGGCGTTGCAGCCCCCTGCATGCAAACACTCTGGGTGTTGCATCATGTGGGAGACTATGTGCACCTGTAATATACTGACCACAAACCTGGAACTCATCCAAATGTTTGATCAACACTTTTGATTTTTCAACAGAAGTGCCAAGTGGCGCCCGTTCCCACATTATGAATGGCTTTAAAAAAAAACAAAAAAAACCCTGGCTTTTCAGACACCCCTGCTTGACATCTTTTACACACACACTGACTGTATTCACACTGCTCAACGCTCATTGGCTGCAGAGGCTGCTGCGGCGAGTTGAGCGCCAGTAAATGAAAAAAGGCA
Organism: Pseudochromis fuscus; assembly: GCA_900323345.1. Lineage (NCBI taxonomy): Eukaryota > Metazoa > Chordata > Actinopteri > Pseudochromidae > Pseudochromis > Pseudochromis fuscus. The sequence continues at coordinate 11,393 of OOFC01049444.1, read as the reverse complement.
CAAAACATGCAGCTTCATTCAAAAGCCGGTAAGGTGAAAAAAAGAGAGAGAGATTACATTTACAACTCAAAGCTGCAGCTATTCAATACATCAATTTAAACCAAATTAAAACTAATGGAGTTTGATTGTTTAAGTTAGATCCCAATATGAGGCTGGGCCTTTGTGTACATTTTTTTCACCATATTTTTTTCCCACTGTGAAAAAAAGGGAGAGTGGGACAGAGGAAAGATTTGACCTACATTCTGGGGAGAATTGCGCCCTCCCCCCCATCACCTTGCATCCGGTGCTGTCATAGGAGTGGGCAATTTAAACCACACACAGAATACCCCCGCTAAAAATCACATTTATAATGTTATTTTAAATATATATACATATATTTATATTTCTATCAAGCAGCAACAAATTGAAGCAGAGAAGTTAAAAATGAAGTTGGTAATAATAAATAACAATAAAAAAAAGTTGAAATGCAGGATTTTGAACTTACTTGTGAACTGAACAAGGGAGCAGAGGAGGAGCAGCAGTGAGGCGCAGCACGGCGGTCTCATGGTGTCCAGCCGCACTGGAGGACGCACTGATGCCTGTGAAGTGTCTGGTGACTTATTCTAACAATGTTTTATAACGGGAGCTGACTGTCTGTCCCTGCACCTGCAGTAACACTGATCACTGTTGCCTCCTTTGCTGTATTTACCAGAGATGCTCCCGCTGGAAGACGTGATGAGGGGAGCTCCGCACACTGTACTGTTTGACAACAACATCAGACCCATTTCAATGTGGTCCAGTGTGGGCGGGGCCAGTGTGGGGGGGCCCAGGACAGGGAGGGCGGGACCTGGAGTGGTGTGATTTCTGAGGCGCACAGTCTCAACAATTGTAAGGCGGAGCTACGCGGGGATGGATTTTACTATGAGTTTAACCCTTTCAGAGAGACACGCGGATACCTTAGTTTCATTCCTTGGAGGTGAACTCTCAGGATAATAATACCTTACATGCTTCACAGGGGCGTAGTCAGGAGTCTACGTGACCTGAATGAACCTGCCTGCAGGGACTCTACAAGAGAAATATTTTGGAGCGTGAATTGATTTCACTAGAAAATCTCTCCAAAGAAATTTCAAGTGGGTCTCAAAAATTAGCATAATGCAAAAAAAAAACAAAAACCCCAAAATAACTCCAATTGAGTTTGGTTTAAAAAAAAAACAAGCTCATTTTCATTTATGAAATATTCAGTCAACACATATTTTCCACATGTTCTTATGACGTCATTGCCTAAAGTTAACTCTTGTTATGAGCGACCTGGTGGTTCATCTGAAGACAAATACATTTTTAAGTGATATTTGGATTTAATAAGAAGGACATTAGGGGCGTGGTCTGTTTCATGGACAGGCCTGGTCTCTTCTGGCTCCAAACAACCAACATGTTAAAATGCCAAACTCTTGGATTCAAACCACGAGTCCACAAACCAATCGGTGATGTCATGTTAGCTTTGTTCATTTTTTTTTTTACATGCAATCTATGGTGCCAGTCATAGACTAAATAGAAATGGACAAAGCAACCAGGTCTCAGGAAAAAAGTGGTAAATGGAGAACATTTATGTAGCACTTCAATGCCCTAAGCTAGCTCCCAAAGCACTTTAGATGGCACCTCATTCACACACTCACACACATTCACACACCAATGGCTACCAAGCTGCCATGCAAGGTGCTAGCCACCATTGGAAGCAACTTAGGGTTCAGTGTCTTGCCCAAGGACACTTTGACATGTGGACAGGTGGAGCCAGGGATTGTACCAACAATCTTATGATCCATAGGTGCCCCACTCTACCACCTGAGCCACAGCCGCCCTGAAGAAATGTTTGTGAAAAAAATCGTTATTATCCAAACAACCAACATGGCGACGTTCAAACACCAAACCTCTGGCTTCAAAATGGAAAAAAGAGTCCATAAACCAAGTGGGTGGCGTCATGTTAGCTCCATACAATGTAAATACAGTCTATGGTGCAGTGCAGTTGCTGGTGATATACACACACATTATAAATTCAGAAATGCTCCAAAATCTTGAAGAAATTGTGATGACATCCAAACCAAGTCTTTGGGACCTGTTTAAAGTTGAAATGACTTTTCTTCTTCAAGATATGCTGGAACCACACGGCTCTAATAAGGACATGGTTTGAAAAGTGTTTTTGCCTGTCTCCACTGAAAATGACTGGGAACTATAGTGTTGATTTTTGTGCTTTTTATTTGCTTAGGAAAGTCACAGCACACCATTTCCAACTGAGTTGTACATTTGGATATTTTATCAAGGTTTTCTCAAAGCTGCGGGGATAGTTAGGTGCTAAAATGTGCGCCAATAAGAATAAGAATACTAAACGTTATGAATAGCAAATAGTGTGATGAAAGAAATTACATTGGCATGCTCAATAATCGACAAAACACGTGAACAGCTCAGGATGTTCTACCTGTGGATGACACAGAAAAAAAGCAAACACCCAACAGGTGGGTGAAGATCCTGTCAAACAGAGGACGTACCCAAACAGAACAAGATGTCCGAGCCAAAGGACAAAACTTTACCACCAGGACACATTTACCAACATTTGATATCACAGGAAGAGAATCAGCAGCAAGAAAAACAACTTCACACCAACAGAAAAACTTCTTACGACTGGTCAGAGGAAGATGCTGATGGTGGTGGTAAACACTACAGACACACCAACACATATGAAACATGATGTACGGGCTCCTTCAGATCCACACAGTAGGAGCCTCCTCCTCAGAAGCAGCATACACTCAGTTATATACAACATCAGCAAACATATCTGCCACCTTAATGCAGTCGATCACATACAGAACTCCACGGACTTTGTTCAGTCTATAAATAAATCCAGTTGTCCTGCAGTAGATAACTGTTCTAGATGAATGAGAGAATACACAACAGCATAACCTGCAGTGTGGCCTTCTTCTTATAATACTTCAATATATACTCAGTTTAATTAAAGGTTTTTGGTAAAATATATATATTTTTGTAATCAAAATGTTTTATTTTTTTTAAACTTTTTCTTAAAATATTATTAGTTCTACTTCACATAAAAAAAATCTAAATAGGAAATTTTCTCAAAATATAGAATAATACTATTATTTTAATAAACTTTTTTTTTTTACTTTGAAATACTTTTTTTGTTTTAAAAAACAAGTTTTCCTCAAAAAGACTTTTCCCTTGCAATCTTGCAACGTTTTACTCAAAATATAACTGAACTGCATTATTCTCAAAATATTGAAGTGTCGCCTGAAATATTACAACTAATTTCTTGAACTGTGCAACATTTTTTACATAAAAGTATAACCATTACCTTTTCAAGGTATTTCTAGAAAAATAACTATTTTCTTTTCTAATTGTTCACGTATATATATTATTTATAATTGTATGTTAGGTTATAAATAGGAAATACACAGGCAGGCTGAGAAAATATCTTGGTGAATATAACTGTTATAAAACAGACTTATCGTCATAAGTAAACACGACGTCCTGTTGTTCCAGGTAAATGTGTTGAAATCCAGTTTGCACCAGTAGCTTTGACTTGACACAAAGTCTAAAAATGTGTCTTTTCTTTTTGGCAGGACAATTAGTAAGTCAATCTGCATAATCATAATGAAAGTACTTAAATATGGCTGTAAAGTAATTATCACCACTTTTATCTTCTTGTCACCACTTCTGGATTAGAGGTTTGTCACCTCTCATAAAAACTGCACATTACTGTTGCGGGTTCAAAGTCTCAAACAGCTGTGGACCCATGATCTATTTTAAAATGAGATTTCCATCAGAGGAGGGCCAGAGATAAACCACAACAAGAGATAAAACAACAACAACAACAACAACAACAACAACCTTGAACTAAACAGAGAGTGAACCTCAGAGACACTTAAATAATCAGATGTTTATTTGAAATACTCGATGGAAGCTTTAGTGGAAATATTACATATAACAGGAAGGGCTCTGCATTCAGATAACTCCCTGGTCTTTATCGACCGGGTCCCTTTTATCCCTTGTGACCTTCAGTGTCACTGCAACACGTGAAATTTCAAAGAAACACACAAGTATGTGTAATCATAGCTGAACTGACCGCATGAGGACAGCAACCAAACAAAACACTGGGTCTGTTAGTACCTCTGTCATCCAGACCCCAATTACAGGACTGTGTTTACCTCTTCCTGCATTTCAAAGCAGCAGGAGAGCTGCCGCACAGCAGAGGAGCAGGGCAGATGCCAGGGATAAAATACTCACATCAAACATGACTGATGGACTGCTGCAAGGAAAACTATGTGGTCTTATCTTGATGCACTTCACTCAATATGGTTATGATAACAAGAAATGAATATTTATCATATTTTATTCATCACACATTAACACTGGCAGCATTAACCTTAAACGAGCTTGTTTGTTGTATGATCTCAGATCATCATATTGTTGTGGCTCTGAGCTCATTCCACAGAAGTGACCATATATGGATATGAATGGAGGAGTGAAGAGGCGGGTCTGACCCTTGAACCTGTTATATTATAGATATTGAAGATATTGAAGCCTAATATCTGCTTAATAATGATTTTTTTTTTTTCAGATGGACCACTGGATCACAAATATTTCTTCCTGAGATCTGGTTGCTTCATTCATTTGCATTTAGAGTCTATGATTGGCCCCATAGACCCCATGTAACCCTGACCCATTGTGTATGAGACTCCAGTTCACTGGTGAATGAGCCTCCAAAGCACCTGTAAATCATTGGAGACCAGATCTGTCAATCGAACTAACCACACCCCTAAAACCTCCTCTTTTTGAAGCCTAATATCAACTTAATGATAAATGATTTTCAGATGGACCAGATCACTGAGAAGAAGAGTTGACTTTAACCAATGACATCACAATGACTTGCAGGAAAAATGTATTGACGGAGTATTTCATGATTGAAAATTAGGGGTTTTGAACTGAAATCAGAGGTTGTTTTTTGTTTGGTTGGTTGGTTGTTTTTTTTTTATATATATATTTTTACACTTCTTTGCTGGCTTCACTTTTGAGTGGGTACATCCATCATTACCTTCTACAGTCAGTGGATTAAAATTTGTCAACTTCACAGCCACACTGACATCATCCTGTAATCCAGTATGTTTTTATCATTTTGCAAAGCATGGTGGAGGCAGCATCATGGGTTTAAGCTGCTTTTCTGCCACAGCAAAGCAGTTTGGGATGGTGTGTGCATGATTGTATGTACTTTTTACACTGTGCATGCTTTTCCATTATTTTTCTATTTTTTTCCCCCCAAAAATCATCCTTTGTTTCCAGTAGCATTGAGGACTTTCAAGGAGCTCTTTGACAAACATGTGACTGCCATGTTTTTTGTCTCTTTTAGAGCTTCTCTGTGATGTCCTGCCATGGACACTATGCAACCATTCACCATAATATGCAAAAGGAAAACCAATGAGCAGAGATGTTAACCAGCCTCAGTCATACCTTTAACCTTTAGCTAACTAGAAAAGCACTCTGAGAGCGCAGACCTCCACCAAGCACTGTTAAGGCCAATTGATACTTTCCGCATCCGCATGTCCGCGTTGGTGCACGAGGGTCCACGTCACGTAAATGTCATGGAACACGTCAGGAAGCACTCGAGCGGACAAGCGTGGAGGCGTCCGCGTACAGCTCCAAAAATGTGAGTGCGTCACCTGGGCGCGGAGGGCGCGAGCAACTGCACTGTGCTTGCGCTAGCATATCAAGATGGACGCCATCAAGGAGAGACTTTGCGAGGAGAATCCTTAAAAAAATTCCTGGATCCAGACGGTGTTGCGGACCACCCCCAAAATTAAATCAGTTCTTCCTTTTCCCACTTCCAACATATCCTGAAAATTTCATCCAAATCCGTCCATAAGTTTTTGAGTTATCTTGAACACTGACAGACAGACAGACAGACAGACAGATAAACGCCGGCAAAAACATAACCTCCTTGGCGGAGGTAATAATCTGATGCTACAGGGTGATTCTGCGCTTTTGAATCACGTTACTTGATTTCTAGGATAGTCACAAACATCCTCTTCATACTTTTGGAAAACTTTGTAACCCACATTGTACAATTCAACAGCTGTAGACAGTAAATCTCCTGAGCTCTTGTTGTTTGCAGTTTCACATCTCCACATTCTTCTCTCCCTCCCTCTCTGCCACTTTTAAAACACTCCACAATTTAAAATACTTCATAGTTTATTCAGCGTCAGAACCACGGTCCTGTGCAACACACTCTTTCTGTCCAGTGTTGGAGAATAAACCCACCAACCTCCGATCCCACTGTACATCGGGCTGCATTTAATAAGAAGTGACAAGGAATTTTTAGGCCTCTTATGGGTGAGCGGCTGTGGACGATGAAAATAAACTGTGTCAGAGTTAACCTCTAATTTCCTGATTATTCTGCGTCCCTGTCCCAAAACACTGCACTCCCCCCTCCTCCTCCTCCTCCTCCTCTCTCTGTTTCACTCTGTATGAGACGCTGATTGAACAGGAAGTTCACAACATGGAAAGACAGAAATTCCCAAACAAACATGCAGGTGAACTCAAACCACCGGAGAGGCGAACACACCCTTTTACTACAACTCTTCGGCGTTGTCTCTTTCATGGTGGATAATCTCAGCCTCAGCCTCTGTAAACAGTTACTGGTTCTTCCAGTATGCATGCCCCTACAGCTCCTGTCTCAACCACCACTTCTCATCACAAAACAAAACAGTATTCTTGGCTGCAACAGATTTTTTTTTTTTTACCCTAAAGGTCAAATCAGGTTCTTCCAGATGCAGTTCAGCCTGTTTTTGGACTCTGCTCCTGAAACACAGAAAAACCAGACGGAAAGTTTTTTTTTCCAATCAGTGCACAGAGAAAAATCCTGGCCTGATGTCAGCAATAGATATTTCAGACATAGCTTTTTGTGTGCATTCAGCTACTCATCTTCTACTGAAGATGCCGCCCGCCTCCAGGGGACACGTTGCTGGATTTCCCTGCTGTCATTGTGGCCGAGGAGTGGCTTCATGGACAGGGAGTGCACCTCAGTAAATAACCTTTTTCTTTAAAGAAGTTACAGTTGGCTTCATCACCTTGACCTCAGGAAAGAAGATAAGACTGACAGTGTGTTGAAAGAGGATGAAACAGTAAAAGACAATAGCTGTGGGGGTTCAGCTTTCAATCATTTAGCGAAGGAGAGTCCAGCACGAGAGCCAAGATATCCTGTAGCATGAATCCAATACATGCGAGTTATACAAACAGATCTACACGGAGAATGTTTACAGGAGACCCTGCCAGTGAATCCTGTATTAATGACAATCACAACTGTACAAACACTCACTCGCATCAGAAAATGGGTCTGCTGGGAGAACCATGCTGGGGTGACCGTTCGTCCAAAACTCGGCCTCAGGCCTGAGAAATCAGCCACACAGCAGATTCATAGCAGATCCAGCCCCTCGTGTTTGTTCAGGTGTTGGGGTATGTGCCCCGAAAAGCTAACGTAGTCACGTGTGGGGAAAGGGGATGTGGGTGTGTCAGGGTCGACTGACTTCTGAGAAAGGGGGGACGGTGTTAAAAGTATAAGAGGGGCCCCCCATGGGTGCCTCTGCAGTCGAGGGTTCACGGGAAGCTTGTGAAGCAGCTCAATGGGTTTGAAAAATAAACTGAAATATGTTGCATTAAAATAGATGGTAAACAAGTGGAGAATTATCAACTTTCAGCTAAAGGTAGTGGAAAAATGTGTGAATGTAATAAACTCTTTAAATTTGTAAAAGATAAATAGATAAACATTTGAAGACGTCAGCTTAAAACAGCACTTTAAATTAACCAGGAGCACAAACTCTGACAAGGCATAATCCAGCTGTACTGATGCTACAGGCTCTACACTGCTGCTCTCTTGTGGTGAAAAGGCAACACAGTCTTTTTAAAACACTACTCATTACAATCAATCAGCATTATTTGGGATTTCTACTGGTTTTTTTTTTCCCCAGACAGAATCACATCCTCTGATATTGATCAACTTTGAATCATTTGTTCCTTGGGTAAGATCCTGTCTCTCCAAAAACTATCGACATTTGTTGAGTAGTTTTTTCACACGGTAACTAATCATCAAACAAAGGGATCAGCACAGCTACAAGTTTTCTGATGACTGGGACACCAAAAAATAATACTTTTCGAATAGTTTATAGCCTTAATTTACATGAGATGTTGTGCAATTTTAACATTTTTTATATTTAATGAAGGATATTTACACATGAAACTAGTAAAAACTTATTTGCTAAATGTTTTTGTTGTGAATAGATCCATAATAATGCAGGACTTATTAATTACAATCAGAATCATAATGCTTTATTGATCCCAAGAGAGAAAATATTAACAAACGCGACTGTTTCATACATTAGTTTTTAAAATGATATATTTCTGAATGTATGTTTAGAAAAAACATCTTAAATGGACAATTTATGGATTTTTTTGGTATAGTTAGACCTTTAATTGTATTTTATATTAGACATTTATCGCAGTGTTTTTGTAGCTGTATCAATTTTTTGTGCAAGTGCCTGATGTTTATTAGTATTAATAATCAGCTAAAATAGTTCAAATAACATTGGCTGCATCAAAAATAATGTTTGAATGCTTAATATTTAGTTAATTATGTTTCAAATGGACACATCTGGACAATATGGTGCCAATAAAGTAGGATTTAAGTACATCAGACCAAAAAGATTTTAATCAAAAGTTAAATAGATTAGTCTGTAATTGCAGATGATTTAATGATTGTAGTTGTTCAGTCATTAGCTAAGCTGTGAAGATGGATGTAATCTGGCAGAGTGATGTCAGAGCACCACCTAGTGTCCACATGCAGTATGTACCAACCAGTATGGTGACAGCTCTATCAGTGTAGTTTCCAGGTTACAGTCTGTATGTATAGATTTCTAAGCACATGTGCATTTTGGACTGAAACTAGTGAAGACAACAGGTTAATCATGAGATGCCTTTATTGTACTTCTTGGAATCCAGTGACACCGACATGAGAAAATGGTCCAATCCTTCCCTCCCTCCTTCACACACACAACCTGAGAGGGAGGGGCTGCCGGGTGGGATGCACCGCGATCCCGCTTGTAGTCTTAAATTAAACACAGAGATAATAGCGAAGACACATCCAGGTGCATTTCCACAGACACGCACGACATGCATTCAAAAACGGGGACTTCAAGGAACGCCGTGACTCCTGGTTCACATGTACGCTTTTGTCTCAAAGTAAAAGACGACAAAAATTATTACCACTTAAAAAAACATTTAGCTGTTTTTATGGCCCACGATCAGTCTATAATAAATCAGGCTCTGTCAAATATCCACTTACAGGAGAAAACAAAAAAGGCAAAGAGACACACTACTATTCAAACTGGAAAATGGTTTAAATATGGAAGTGGATGGTTCATAGCTTTCATATTTTAGTTTTTTTTTTTTGTTTATTTTAAATTGATTTTCAATTAATGGTATACTTTAATGAGAATACAATTGTCTCACTAAAAATCAGATCATCTAGGTAAAACTAGGCCACTGACTGTGTCCCTGCTGTGTCTAAGTAAAATATATAAAGTCCAGTCCAGGGCTCAGTGGGCCGTTGGTCCAATCAGAAGTGGTTCACTTCAGTCCTCGTCGCTGCCACTGGCCGAACGCTCCTGAAACAAAGGAAGCAAAGACGTTATCTTTGGTACCCAGTGCAAATGAATAGAGGCTTCATGAGGAAGGACTGTGCAGATACTGTCCTCCATTCATCTGGTATCAGTGTTGACGACCTCAGAGATCCATCCTCACACTTTACACTAGATGTGATGGGTTGTGACCAAGTTCATCATTTGAGACTCGTCTAGCTGCCAATCCTAATTTTTCACTTTACCACAACCAATTCCTATTACTTATGTGTTAAGAAAAAAGCTTCATCTGATCCATCCACAGAAGTTTAAAAAATTAATTTAAAAAACCAAAAGCATTTACCGTATTTTCCGGACTATTGAGCGCTAGTATCTATAAGCCGCTATTGAATTTATTCGAACAGTTTCATGTGGTCCACTCTGACCGGGTCTGATGTGACGAGGCTAAATGTATTGGCGGTACGGAGCTTGCTAGCTTGTAAAAAGCTAACGGGCTCCATGCCGCTGATACGAGCCACACCGGTGTTTAAGCCGCAGGGTTCTAAGTGTTGGAAAAAAGAAGCAGCTTATAGTCCGGAAAATACGGTAATTCAAATAAATAAACAAACAATCCTCGTGTATGAAAACATATCAGCAGACCAGTAAACAAAACCTGTGTTGCTAATTTCTCCTCTCACCTCCTCCTGTTCCTCTTCGCTGTCGTCGTCGCTCACCACAGGTTTAGCTCGGGCGCCGCGGCCCCTCCGTCGCTGCCCTTTCCCTCCTCGCTCCCCCTTTTCTTTCCGGCTCAGTTTGATCTTCACCTTCACTGAGCGGGCTGGTGGGAATCGAACACCACAGACACCACAAACACCATGTTAATAATGAAGACAACCTGCTTCTGGCTGATGCTGTCAAATCTTCAGCGCAGTTCTAATACTCACATTCAGACTCGGAGCCTTCGTCTACCTCCTCCTCCTCTTCCTCGCTGTCCTCTCCCTCGCTCTCATCGTCCTTCTCGATTTTCTGTCTAACGCTGGTGAAGACGGACTGGAGGACGATGGAGTCCTCGTAGATCTGAAAGGTTCACAGAGAGACACAAAGTTAGAGAAGCTGACTTGTAGTAATGATTCATTTCAACCAGTTCCACACATCATGAACTGTGGTGACTGAGTCTGGTTTCACTCACCAGGGAGCCCTCCAGGTTGAAAGTCTGTGCGTTCTGACACAGCAGCATCACGTCCTTCTCCAGGTCGTTCAGGCTGCGATACTTGTGGCTGCGGATCCTCTCCTGATGAAAGGAAACAAAACAATGAAGCAGTCAGACTTGCAGGAGATGAAATAAACAACCAAACAATGATGAGTTTACTTTTTTATCCTCACCTTGATCTTTCTGAAGTCCACTGGTTTGCGAATGAGCTCGTAATACTCTGGCAGCTCCTTACGAGACGGCAGCTGGATGAAGACTTCACTCAGCTGTCGGCCATTACTGCACAGATGAGGAGGTTGTGGTTTAAGCACCCATCAAATTGATCATGGTTAATGGATAATTAATGGTCATTAAATCCCCCATTAAAGACACAGTACACTCATATTTGTGATGTTCGTTTCTTACCCGTCTTTATATTTGATGACCGCGTCGACGATCTTCTTCATCTTCTTCGTGAGAGATGGAGGGTTGGGAGAGAGCTTCTCAGCAGGGGGGCGGCCACGTTTCTTTGCTTTCTTCCCGTCCTCGTCCTTGTC
>OOFC01049443.1:0-21791 GCA_900323345.1 Pseudochromis fuscus | reverse complement strand
CCGAGGATAGTCCCTCCTCTGTGTAGCTGGCCGTCATTCGTGACATCATCTTTTATGCGATTCTTTCGTTTCTGACCGCGCCGTCCAGCTCCTGCTGAATTTTCTCATCGGCGACTAATGACAGAAAGGTTTGCACCTCGTCCTGAGTCCATGGGGCAGGATTTCTAACAGATGCCATTTCTCTTCTTGTTGTTATTTCAAACACGTCTGCACGGTTTGCCGAAGATTTAAAAATGGCGTGTTTGCGGGGACAGATTACGTGCCGCGCAGTGATGACGCAATGATGCAGTGATGATTCCGACCAATAAGATTTTAGTACCTGCTCCGACATGACCAGGTACTTTTTTTTGAACCGCAGGAGAGGAGGTACGAAAAGTTGTACCAGGTACCAAGATACAGGTACTTTTTTGCCAGTGTAAATGCGCCAAAACCGAAGCGAAGCGAGTAGGTACCAGTGTAAATGTGCCAAAAGTGCCTACATCAGAAGGCTGTGGTTGTATTTGTTTTTACAAGAAGGTGGCACAAGTAGTTGTCAAATTTCACGAGGCAATGACTATTTTGTATGGTCACCTGGGTAACCCTTTTGCTTCAGTACATACAGTACAATCATTTCAGTCCTGTGTTCTGTACTTACTTTATTTTATGGTCTATTTAGTTTGAAGATCTGACATAGTTGCACATAGTTGAGGTACAAAAGTAGAACGAAATCAAGAGCGGCTTAGCATACCCACCAACGCACTTGGTAAAATCTGCAGTAGGTCTTAGCTGCACATCTTCTCATTTCTTAAACATTCTGAATGACAACGTTTGTAGGCACCATCTGCATTGTGAACGCCACAACCTGTGAAATAAACTATGCAGCAGCCCTGAGCCGTGTTTGCTCTTCAGTCGCTAACTCTCAAAGCAATCAAGCATAACTGCATCCTCCATGGAAATTATGAAGACAGGTGATCCAGCAGCAGGCCAGGAGGCTGAGATAACACTTGAATAAAATGATGACTGATTTACGGGTGTGTGAAAGCACACTGATACAAAGGAATGTTCTGATCGTCCAGACTCCCAAAGCCTGCCGTGAAGGAGAGATGGTGAGGAGACAGAAAGCAGAGAGCACTTGCCGGCCATGAGTGGATCCCTGGTGGGAAATCATCGAATGGATTTCTCTTTCAGCTAGAGTTCTCTCCTTTACTACTTCACAGCCGCATTCACTCTGACTTTCTTCTGTTGTCGCTTTCAGTTTACTCTTCTTTTACTCATACCCACTGATTTACAACTTTTACTTCCCATCCTTCAAGCTCTATCCTGTATGTTGTTATCCTGATGCGCCCAGCAGACCTTTGTGATAGCGTTTGATCTAAAAACCTTGACTCAACATCTGTCAAACATTGCATTTGATCACAGTATATCCAATAGATAGCCAATGAAGTGGCAAAACTTAAAACCTCAGGTTTTTCCCAATAACTTCTGTTGGCTTTTGTTTTCTTTACCACCAGGAACAACAGGCTCATTCATCACACACTCAGCTTCCAAAATAAGTCCAGTGAGAGATGGATGATGCTTCCAATTGTTTCTGGTGTCTTGCAAAAAAATAAATACAATTAGGAAAATAATATGCACCAGTCTCTTTTACTCAAGCAAATACATTAGCATCTTCAGGCTGCAGTCAATGACGGTACATGCCGTCTGTTTTCCATCGGCCATGCACTAAGCGCATCTACTTATAGACAAGCACCGCCCACCACCTGTGTGGGCGAAGATATAGGTAAGCAAAAAACAGAAAAAAATGTCAATCATGCAAATAAAGACTAAAAAAACAAACTAAAATGTGGCTCCAACAGCCAATATGCCTGTACATTCTGTGGCAGTGTTCATGAAAATATATGTTTTTTTTGCAGAAACATCAGATGCTTCAAAACCTGCCAACTTTCATAATCTAGTGCTGATCTTTGACTTTATTTTTGATTCTGCCATTTTTATTCTTGTATACCTGAGGGCAATGCCTTATACAGCTGACCACCTCATGTTATTAAACAGTCTTAAGGATCAGGTTGGCATTTGCAGTATTGTCTTCAAGTGATTTTTTTCCCCATACTTAATGGACAGATCCTTTCCTTTGTAGAAGATTGGGTTCTTCTCCTCCTAAACTGTCCTGGTCACTTATGGAGAACCTCAAGATTCTACTTTAGGTCCTACTGTGTTTTCTTTCTATGTTTATCCTTTTGGCTTTTCTTCCACAAACACAATGTCTGCTTCCGCTATTACGCTGATGACACACAACTATAACATAGCTTTGAACCTGGAGGACTCCATCTGTATTACATCCACCTTTTGATTGCCTTCCATAAACTGATGGGTATTAGCATTACAGCAGTCCTTGCATCTCTGCACTGGCTACTTGTTGAGAACAGAATTATTTTTGAAGTTTATTTATTTAGTTATAAAGTCCTGCATGGATCAGTACTTGGGTATATTTCAGAACACCTCTGCCACTACTTGAACAAGGCATTTTAGATTCCCAGAGCAAGTCCTTGTAATTGTTCCACCATTAAGACTGGTTGTTAGGGGAGATCGTGCCTCATGCTTCTTATGTTTTATCTTCTTTTTTGAACATAATCCTGTTGTCTGTCTTATTATGTACAGCACTTTAATTGACTTTGACTGAAACGTGCTACATCTATAAGCCTGATTTGGAGATGAATATATCTGAATGAAACTAATTAGGGGTTGCTTGTGCTTTTGACAATGTGACAGGACTACTAGTCATAGTATAATATTTAATGAGTGACTATGAAAAAATATTTATCTTAGGATGAAAAACTTTTTAAATTTTAGATTTGTTTCAAATTCTTTGTTGTGCTGTGTGCCACCATTTTTTCTCCACCTTTTTTTAATAGTTATTTTCTTTGTATAGAACTGGGACAGAGTTTTAGAGTTATTACTCTTCTACCTTTCTCGTCTCTCATTATCCTTTCTCATGCACACATTGTGTTGCTTGTGTTTCGCCTCACAATTTCTGAAACCTTAGGCACCCCTTTGTTCTGTTTTATTTCTCACTGCTTATCCTTTCTGTACTAATTATCTCCTTTCCTCCTCTTCTCTTCTCTTCTCTTCTCTTCTCTTCTCTTCTCTTCTCTTCTCTTCTCTTCTCTTCTCTTCTTCCTCAGTGAATCAGTGGCTCCTGAAGTAGAAGATAAAAAAAGAAAAGAAGAAGAAGCTGCAGCGCCACGAGGCAGGAATCATTCGAGTCTATTTCACACTGCCGAACCGAGCTGAGCTGAACAAACAGGACAAGAACTGAACAGAAAAGCACAAGAGCTGCACTTTAAAAGACAGCTTAACTAAACTGATATCAGCTAAGCTCAACTGACCTGACTCTGTGTGTGTGAAATAGACCGTAAGGACTCTGATATCTACACTGTACTGTGTTTATATTTGTTGTGTGAATTCACAAAGACTGGAGATGTAAAGACTCAATCATTTTCTTGGCTGGTTTTCAGAGGGATGGATGTTTATCTAAAGACTACAGTACACAGTGTTTGGCTGTGACCATCACTCGTCCACATTCAAGTCCTGGCTGCAGAAGGCAGTTATGAAAACTATCATCCACTCACTGAAGGAATTATCACATTTCTGCTGATGCGCCGTACCCCCGGCGACAAAGAAACTCGCAGCTGTGGAATGATGATGTGAGACATAAAAATATGCCGGTCCTGATATCAAATAGTAACTAAAGAAGGTAATTTTCAAAGAGAATGTGAAATGTGTGAATTTCAGGTTACATAGCCAGAGGGGGAGAAACAGAGGGAGAGACTGCAACTCTGACATTTTACAGACCTGAACAGATGGAGTCACTGGAGATCCGAAACAGATAGGTTATTCACTTTGCATGATTTTGAAATAGTTCACTGATCCTCATGGTATTTAATTAAAATGTGGTGACGGAGCCTCTTTTCGCAGCAACATTAAGGGCAGGCCTACCCTCCATAAGTCCAAGACGTAACAGATGCGTACACCAATAGTCTTCAATCAAACCTGTTTATATAAAACTCCCAACAAAGTAATCCTGAGAAAATTAACCATTTGCCCAAACCCTCTCTTGGAAAGCAGTTACCCAACCACAGCTTAGCAACTGTAACATCTGTCAAGCTGTGAATTTCTCCACCAAAAAAACAAAGGTTGAATATTATTAACAACACCTTCTAGTGAACAAGTAAAGTGTGGTGGTAATGCTAGAACATTTAGGGAGGATGGTGGGACAGATGGATGGATCCACAAAACATTTGGACTTTAACACAGGAAATGACTACGTTCATTTCCTGTTTTATTAGTCAGCATTGTTGTGATTAACCTCAGTTACTCTCCACTGAGTATTCATCATTGCACTAATGACAGCCAAGGTCCTTTAACCTTCACCAAGTTCATGGTTCTTAGCTTCTGAACTCAACACTAGCAATACAATAACTGTACCGTTTCTTTATTTCTTCTACATAGATCATCTTTAGGCGAGGTCATTGACTTTTTGTGAGGAACTTGAAACACTGTCTTCATTTGGTAGAGAGGATAACGAAGAACCCCATATTTATGATTTGCTCTTGGAAAACGCAAGATGGCAGCTTATTTTCCTCTTGTGCTGCTGCTTTTTATTTATTACTTAGAGTTTACAGCCGTGTCAATCAAAAACAACCAATAAAACAGGAGAAGGAAAGAAAAAAAGATGAATTTACCTTGCTATAGCCGTGTGATCACAATTTATGCTCTATTATCCACATATGATCACATGTAGCAACAAATGTACCAATGGGCTTCACATGGGTTTAGCTTTAATATGTGAAATTTCACTTGTAAACCCACTTGAATCCACATGAAATCCTACAGGTTTCAGTTGTGACCACATGGGAATTTATATGGGTTTCACACATTTATGCCATGAAAATGTTCTGAAATCATGTTTCCCATGTGCTTTGGTGAAATGTATGTGGTTTTTCTGTAAGCGTTAAGCTAGAGAAAGTAATCTAATTGGATACTCTCTGTGAGTCAAGTGGTAAGAATGTGGAGAAACAAATTCATAAATTAACAATGGAAAAAACTTTGATATTCTTTGAGATTAAAGTGTCACATTTACAAGGTATTCTCTGAGAAGGAAGTGGTAAGTATTTACCGTAGTTTCCGGACTATTGAGCGCACCTGAATATAAGCCGCACCTGACTATAAGCTACAGGTGTTTTAACTTTTAATCAAATATATGCTTTTTTCCGAACAGTGCTTGTAACACAGCTGGTTACACCGTAGCCTACCACAAAAGCCATCGATTGTTATCTTCATCTTCCTCTTGCAGTAAAACCACTAGTTTGCATTGAATCACTTCTTCATGCTGCCGTCTCCAACGACTCACCACGTTGATGCTAAGCTTACGTGCAGCAGCTCTATTTCCTTTTCGACAGCCAGATCGATCCTTTGGCTTGAAAGCTGCATCATATGCATTTCGTCATGTATTTTCCATGATGAGGGTGTGTGAATGAAACACAAAATGACTTAAGAATTTAGTGTAAGTGCGACTGAATTTATTCGAACAGTTTCATGTGGTCCACTCTGACCTGTTAGATAATTTCATGGGTCTGATGTGACAAGGCTAAATGTATCGGCGGCACGGAGCTTGTTAGCTTGTAAAAAGCCAACAAGCTTCGTGCCGCCGATACATGAGCCACATAAGCCGCAGGGTTTAATGCGTTGGAAAAAAGTAGCGGCTTATAGTCCGGAAATTACGGTAATTAAAAAAAAAAAAAAGGTTTGGGATACTATCTGAGATTAAAGTTGAGAAGTTCAGAGATTCAATATTCTCTGAACATATAATCAAAAATAACCTTTAGATTGATGCATTTCTATGCTCACAAAGTATCTGAAAAGTTCATTTCTCTTTTCTTTTTTTTAAATTTAAAGGCACTATTGTTTATGTCCCTGTTTACCTGTAGCAGTCTTGCTTTCAGTCTGCTCGCAGCATTAGCACCACCTTTAGATCAGTCTATTTTCAGGAGTGTGTTTTACATCATCTGCCAAATAAAACTGGAATTCACTCACAGAGCTGCTCTACAAATCAAAAGCAGCTCTCCAGTAACAACTATTGATCACAGTAAAGGTTTTTATGGGTGAATGGTTCCATTGAGTCATCCATTATTGTATGAAGATAGATCGTCACACAGACTTGACTCTCAGAATATAATTTGAACCCTGCTTGATTTGGGTTCTTCAGTCGGGTCAAGGTTTCTACAAACTGACTGGACCTGCGAAGGCCGCTAATCTGAAGTGTGCGTGTGGAATTTCAAAGTAATAATTTAAATTTTATTACTGTATGCATGTTATGGTCGGACATCGTGGTTTAACACCAACACAATTGGTCATTCGCTCGTTAGATTGTTTTCTTCAGTTTGCTGTGATGTTGTACCGCTCATGAAGAGTTGGGTCTTTCTGTTTAACTTTAAAAATGTTACTGTAATGAAAAGATGGACATCTACAAAGAAATTCAAAAACAGTTTTAAAAATGATATAACCTTGTTTGGGGGTCACCTAAAATAAAACTCATGGTATACTTTGAGTGGTGCTGTAAATATCAGTTTGGTTTTAGCTGGATTACAGTGGAAATTCATACCTTTTTGGACAAAAATAAATGCTGTTGTATGTTTAAAAGTTGTGAAACGTGTATATTTAAACCAAGCAAGAAGTAACTAAGTGGTAAGTAAACTGCTAACCAAAACTTTAGGCCTTAAGGTCGCACTGGAAACTGCATTTTGAGAGTATCTAATGTTCGTATTGTGAAGTATTTCTGGCAATTAGACCATTAAAACACAACAAAACACCACAGCTAGCTACCTAACTTAAGTTACCCAACTACCTACCTGCTGATGTTTTGTAAAAACCGGTGCCAAGTAACAAGTTGTTTCTAATTGAACCATGAGGTGCAATACAAAAGTGTGATACTCCCGACAGCCACTCGATGCTGCTCCATTGACTTCAATTTAAAAATTGTCATTTCCAATCATGAAATCCACAAGTCATTCTGGTGTCATTAGCTATAGAGTCAGCTCTTCATATCAGTGATCTGGTGGTCCATTTGAAAATCATTTCATCATTAAGTAGATATTAGGCTTTAAAGAGAGGAAGATTTAGAGACGTGGTCAGTTTGACAGATCTGGTCTCCAATGATTTACAGGTAGTTTGGAGGTTCATATATATTGGGCAGCATCCTCTGGTTCAAGCGTCTCAATCCACCTCCTCCCTCCTCCCTTCATATCCAAATATGGTCACTTCTTGCCTCAAAAAAAAACACATAGCCACATTCAAATGGCAAACTCCTTGTTTCATAATGTTACTCCACAAATCAACAGGCACCCTGAATAACATGACTAAACTATTGACTACTGACTATATACAAGCTGTGGTGTATTTCCTGTTTTTGACCTGTAGGTAGATTGTTAAAAAAAGTACAAAACTCGTACAACAGAGAGAAAAAAAAATGGCTGCAAGACTGCTGCTTGTAGCTCAAGGCCACATCTGCTTCTATATATCAAAGCAGCAGCAAGTTTTGTTTCAGGTTACATAAGCATGTCCCATTACACCAGGTGAGAAGTGCTGCCCTGGAAGGCTACCTATATAAACCCAACGGGAAACCCTCATTATGTAAGTGAGCTGGCTGAGTCACGCTGAGAGTTGTTACAAAACCAAATGAGTGTATCGTTAGAATAAGTCTGATAGCATGGTACAGTGTATAACTGGAATGAAGTGATATACAGTAGTGTGAGTGACTCTTTGTGTTATTTGTTTCCATGTGTGTGACTTACAGAAGCAGAATTTGAATACAGTTTTATATCCGGTCTGAAGTGTGATGAAGTGCTACTGTAAAACAATGAAACTAGGACACCCGGTGGATGGCAATGCTCCACACCCTGCTGTTGAAAAATACTGATAGGTTGTCAGGTTGTGCTGCCAGTAAAGTAAATAATACATCCAAGTTCGCATATGGTTGAAGACATTTCACTCAGGCTGTATACTGAGATGATGCAACAAGCATATCATTGTTCCTGTAGTTCAGGAATGACACAAATAGAGGAGAACAGTGCGTTTCTCTCATAATGTTTTCCTTATTAGGCAGTAAACAGAATGGCAGGACTGTGATGATGAGAAAATGAACAATTAATATGTCCTTTGCAATTTACAGAAAGAACAGTGACTGAGGGTGGTATTGCATTTTTTCTTTTTTTTTTCAATTCTGCATCGGTCTCATTTAGAAACCTGGTGGCTACATCCGTCTTTTACAGTCTAAGCCATGCATACACATGAGACAACACAAGAAGTTTATTTACTTTTGCGCTCATATTGTAAAGTGCAGAATTTATGGGTGCACATGATTACAATTACAAAGTGCTCTGAAATGATGCCGCTGTAATGATGCTAAAAACTGAACACTGTTGCCCTCTAGTGGTGAAATCGCAATGCTATCTTTCTAATTTTTATTTTTATTTTATTTTATTTTTTTTATTTTGTCTTCAAACAGAACAGTGCTTTTTTTTTGAATACACATATATACATATACATACATACATACATATATACATACACATACACACATACATATATACATACATATACACACAAATGCATATATATACACACATACATATACATACACACACATACCTTCATGTACATATATGCACGCATACAGAAAAACCCAAATCAACTTCTCAACCTCTCTCTATATATGTATACCGAAACACACATGTCCATATATATTTATACACTTTTTTTTTGTCCCCTTCACCCATGTGAAAATAAAAGTAAGTACAAAATAAGCAAATTTTTTTTTAAGGATTTTTCAGGATTTTTTTCCAGGTAGGATCCCATCTTCTCTCCTTTTATTCCTTAAGCAAATCTATCTATCTAATCTCTCCCACAAAAAAATCTTTGAGATCTGTAACTTTTCCAGTAATTTTGCTAACAAACAAACAAATAAACATGCAGGTTAAAAAAAAGACCTCCTCAGCGGAAGTAACAACCAGTGGGAAGCGAAAATGACTGGGAATGAATGGAGCAGCTCGTTTAAAAAAAAGAATAAACAAAAAACAATAAGGAAAAAGTTCAAAATCCATATGACCTGTAAGCGTTAAATTGTTTACTTTAATGTGTGTGAACTCTGAGTTAGCTCTCACTGTGCACTTGCAGAACACTGAGAGTCATATCAGCGGAAGTTGTTACGGGTAAGGAAGAACTGTAGGGGACAATCCCCAATCCAGCTCCTTGTGATTATATTTTAATAAATCATACCTGCATAATTAAAAGGGGTACTCCTCAATTTTTGTAGATAAAGCATACTTTAGTGCTCAGTGGAGGGAAACAGTGGTTTAATATTCTCTGTGGCGTAAGAAGAGCTTTGGTTGAGTTGGAGAAAATAACCCTGATAAGCTCACAGGGCTTGTGTTGCAAACTGTGCACATGGCGTTTGGAGTGCTGGGTCCAGTGGGAACAAATCAGTCAAACTGAATTTA
Source organism: Pseudochromis fuscus (assembly GCA_900323345.1). Lineage (NCBI taxonomy): Eukaryota > Metazoa > Chordata > Actinopteri > Pseudochromidae > Pseudochromis > Pseudochromis fuscus. Next base: position 12,258 of record OOFC01049443.1, on the reverse strand, counting down.
TACAGTTCAGAGTACTTTAAAATTGACTATGGGACTGAGTTCACAGGCACTTATTTTTTTTTTATATAAATCCAATGAAGGTCAGCATTGAAAGTACTCAATGTCCGGGGTGCAAAAATGAAATGAAAAGGAGAAGAGACTTAGATATCAACACTGTCTGTTGTTGGTGACTGTGCCTCAGGTGGGTCATCTGCACATCATAAGGTTGGGGGTTCCTCCTGTTCACATGGCAAAGTGTCCTTGAGCAAGACACTGAACCCTATGTTGCTCAAAATGTTAGCTAGCTCCTTGCATGGTAGCTCTGTTTTCATTGGTGTGTGAATGTGGGTGAAAGGGTAAACTGAGAGACAAAACCCTTGTAACCGCTTGGTAGGCCTAAGTCGAAAAAAGTGCAGTGTAAATGTACTCCATCCTCATGCCCCCTTCAGGAATTTTTGTACATTTTTCTCTCTTGTTTATTATTATTTTTTAATATAATGATCATCTTGGCTGTGTTACAGTTTGTGGCATGAATATTTGGATTTTTTTTCTTTTTAGTTACATCTCATTAATACTCTCTGGACACATTTTTTTCCCCTTCGTGTACAAAAATGTCCATGGTCTAAAAACTGCTATAAAATCATCACACAGTCATACATTTTTTTCAGATTTTTTTGACAGGAAGTTCTTTTATTTTGAAGTTCACATATGAGTCAGCGATGTTGTGTGAAGCAGTGGTGCAGAAGTCTGAATTTTACCGTTTTGTCCTTTCTTTTAAATATTGATATGACTAATAAAAGAGTTCTTTATTGGAAACTTCCACTTCAGGACAGATGGGAACCACTGCCTGTTGTTCACTTCAAAGAGCCGGCTCTAAGAGCCAGATCATTCGCGACCGGCGCATCACTAGTCCACACTCCATGTTTCATCCGGGCTGGAACTTGAATGGGTGATCCTCCGTTTCCCAAAATCAATCCTGGTCCCAACCCACTAAGCAATAACTCCTCCACCTGACCCCCAACCCAGAGTAGGCAATACACCCTTTTCCACCCAAGTCTGAGAACCATGGCTTCAGGCTTGGAGGTTCTAATCTTCATCCCAGCCACTTCACACTTAGCTGCAAACTGCCTGAGTGAGAGCTGGATGTTGCTGCTGGATTGAAGCTAAGAGGACCACATCATCTGCAAAAAGCACAGATGAGATCCTCCTACTACCGTACCCAACCCCTTCCACCACCCGGCTGCACCTACAAATTCTGTCCAAAATAGTTGTGACCAGAATCAGTGACAAAGGGCAGCCCTGGCAGAGTCCAACCCTCACCAGGAACAGGTCTGACTTACTGCTGACTACGCGGATCAAACTCGCACTCTTTCAGTGCAAGGACTGAATGGCTTCTTGCAAGGGGCCATCCACCCCATGCTCCTGCAATGTTTCAGAGGCATGTCAACCAGGACAGCCCTACAACATCCAGAGCCTTGAGATACCCAGGGCGGATCTGATCAACCCCAGAGTACTTTCACTACCTCGGTAACACAGGCTAGCCACACTCTGTAGGCCTCCTTCTCACCTCTGGTGTCCACCAGTGGGTTTGGGATTACCACCACAACTGGTCCCAGCTACCATACAGCCACCTTGACGATGGCAGGGTGGAACAATTCCCATTCAGCCTCAATGTTCACCACTGCCTGTGGGACACGGTTAGAGCTCTGCCGGAGGCGTGAGTTGATAATCGCCTTGACAAGTGTTCCCAGCAGACCCCCACTGCTCATTTGGACCAACCAGGATTGCATGCCATCTGATCCAACTCCCCACCAGGTGGTGGGTGAAGAGAGGAGCAGAGCTGTCAACTGACCGAGTGTCCAGAACATACAGCCGCAGGTGTGATAATACGACTACAGTAGATTGACTAGTACCTAGGTTTTCCAGGCGCCAAGTGCACAGGTGGACATCCTTATGTTCAATCCTTATAACAAACTTTATTTGTGTTGCATTTTTCAAAACAGTTACAAAGTGATTTACAGAATAAAATACCCTGGGCAATATATAAAACATAAGACGATAAAAACATCAAAGGGCACAAGACCAATCTGTTTTACAGAGCCAGATAAAACCGGATCACGGTAAGACCATAAGATCATAAGTATGTATAAAAACTATTAGACCACAGTGAAATGAAGCCATATTCAGTAAGATTCTTTAAACACTGTAATACAGTAACAAGTTATTTCTAATTGAACCATTTGCAACTAAACTAACATCAGAATCAACATAAATACTTTACGGTGTGTTATAGAGCTAACTACTAATACTGCTCCAACAAACTACTGATTACTACTACAGCTGCTACTACTCTGTCTCAGTGTTTCACTAGTCAATCAGATAAATTGACTCGTGGATTTACAGATACTGTTGGATGAAATTTCATTGGGCAAGATGATTAGTCATGTGTTTTTTTTAACCAAGTATATATGATTAAACTTTGATATGAAAAAGAAACAAAGCTGAATTGTAATTGGGTTTTTTTTTGGCTAACAGTATTAAGTAAGAAAACAATGTGACCACTGATGTGATCTTAAGAGGGTTAAAAACACATGTTTCATTACCTCTGGACTTTAAGGTCTGGAGCCAAACAGAGAGGCCTGGAGAAGCTCCACTGTATTTGACCTAGATCCTCTCTTAAAGAGTGTGGTGTGTTTTTTTTTTTTTTTCTACGGACACAGGGAGGGACGTGATTTGTCTGCAAATTCAACTCGCAAGGCGTTCCTTATCAAATATTTATCCTCATTTTGGATTCAGAGCTGTAACTGTGAAGAGGAGTTTGTGAGTGTGTGTGAATGTGTGTGTGCATATCCATCCATCCAGCTCTCTGCTGGGCTGTATTTTGTCAGATTAAAGAGGGTCTGATGCTGCGTGTTAAGCAGCCTGCTGTCTGGTTTGGTTTCGGTGTCTATCACAATAGTAGCCATGGGAATATCACACTCTCCTCTGCCCTCAGGTTAGGAGCAGGCTGCCTCACTGCTGACTCTGTCTCTGGGTCTCTCTGTCAACTCTCTCTCTCTGGCACTCGCTCTATCTGGATCTTTCATCCGATGCATCTCTTTCACACTTCTTTTTGACACAATACTGAGCAGAAACCATCTGCAATAATGTAGATGTCAGTCTGTCTCTACAATACAACTAAGAGTATGCAGACAGCCTTGTCTGCTCTTTTGTAATATTTCATCTAGTACCAGTTTTTCATATTTTCAGCTCGATCCAATTAAGAAATAAAAATGAATGCTGCAGGAATACACTTACCAGCCTCTTTATTAGGCACACTCTTAGACTGTATATAGGAATTGAGTCTCAAAAGTGAAGCAGTGTCTGGTATGGCAGTGTGGGCCCAACTCATGTTACCGAAAACTACAAAAAATGTTTTTCAGGGGATTATATACTCATGAAAATACATTTATTATTATTATTAATAATAATAATAATAATAATAATAATAATAATTTAGTATTTATCATTGATTATTTGATATGGTGTGGTGATGGGAGGCAGAGAAGCCTCTGTGTATATGTATGTATGTGTGTATTTGTATATACACTACCGTTCAAAAGTTTGGGGTCACCCTACCAAACCAATGGTTATCCAATTACAACAATGACCATGTACTGAGGGATCTACCAGCTTGTTGTACATGTTTTACTCTGATTACATATGTTTCAGACTTGATGGGAAACACTTGTGTCTCTCCCACTGTCAGACACAGGAGAGGCAGAGATGTGGTTGGGGGACGTTTTGCTGCATCAGAGACATTTACTCAGTATAACTTGATGTTGTGGTTGTTGTTTGTGTTCAGTTGTAGTTTACATATGTTTTGTGAGATTTGTTTTTAGTAAAATTGGTAAAATTGTTTTTTCTAGGGTGACCCCAAACTTTTGACTTGTAGTGTATGTACGTATGTATATATGTGTATGTATGTCTATATGTACAATATGCATATATATTGTTTAGACATCGGGGTGAGAGCAAATAAGCTATATATGCCTCTTCTCACTCCTTTTCAGATATGTCTATTATTTCCTTATGTATTTTTTTCTGTATTTTATATGATTTTGGTTCCTCAATTTTCATTTCTATATTATGTTCTGCAATTAATCTATTTGGTAGCAGTCAGGAAGCCTGTACATTTTTCTTCCTATTTCATGTATTTGGAATAAACTACCTACCTAACTAAGTATAATGAATCACAATACATTGATGCTAATAGATGTCCCTCATACTACTGTGGTATAAAGCTAAGCTTACTGACTGCTTTCTGCCCTGGGGGGTGGCAGGCGACGTACCAAAAATAAACATCAGATGTTCCAGACTGACACATCCTAATCACTTATACTCAGTAACACTGACATTTTGTAACAGAATACAACAAACTTAACATACTACTAGTTCATCACATGATGGGAAATACAGGCAGGTCATACAACATTTGGTGTAGTTCACAGTGATCCATACCTTCAACTATCTTACTATCTACTATCTAAAAAGTTTCAGAGTGGGACCAACACTGATGTTTAGCACTAGACCTACTAGACCCACTACCATAGGTGTACTCACTGTCCTCTTCTGGATGAATTGTGCCCAGGGATGTAAATTACCAGGATTTTAAATTCTAATTTCTTTTTAATCAGCCACTGTCTTGTTATTAACTGGTAGCATACCATACAGTGATAACAGTGAAGTAAAATTATTTAGTCAGTCATCTTCTATACCTGTGTTGTCCACACTTGGGTTGCAGGGGTCTGCTGGAGCCTATCCCAGCTGTCACTGGGCAAGAGGCGGGGTACACCCTGGACAGGTTGCTCGCCTATCGCAGGGCTAACACAGAGACAAACAAACAGTCACACTCATGGGAAATTTAGAGTAATCAGTTCATCTAACAAGCAGGTCTTTGGACTGTGGGAGGAAACCAGAGTGCCTGGAGGACATGCAGACTCTACACAGAAAGGCCCAAGCTGAGATTTGAACCCCAACTTTCTTGCTGTGAGGCACAGGTGCTAACCACTGCACCACCATGCCATCCTTTAAAAGTCATCCTTTTTTCCAAATTGTAAATATTTAAAGTCTGACCTAATAACCTTGAAATATAGACTGCAGTCTCTCTTTAAGTACACAAGACCATTTGAAGTAGTTTCTATGGCATTTATTTAGTCTCAAAAATTGCAGAGGCGCCTACACATGATATAAGAGTATAGCACTATTGTGGGAAAGTCAGTAAGCAGGACCTAAATGCAAGACACATGAGGGCTAGCCAGTGTAGATAAAATGACTGGAATAAACCAAAACTTACAATAACCTAAAGAACTGCATTAAATGGCAGGGTCTTCCTCACAAGTGTTCAAAGGAAACTGTAACGTAACAAAAGTACAAAAAGCCTCAGAAAGAATCCACCAAACAGGGGAAACCAAAAACACCAAAAACTCCACAGACACAAGGCAACAAAGGAAGAAGACCAGGTGGCGAACAGGACGGACTCACAGGGCTGACTCACAGGGGTGACGACAGGGTGCATGAACAGACGAACTGAACAAAGACAAGACAGAAGCAGGAAGCATTTGTGAGAGAAATGCTGATTACAAAGACGAGACACAGGTGAACACAGTATGACAGGTGGGATACATTAGGGCGGGGCCAACATTGAAACACCAGGGAAAAGGGCAAAGAAATAAGGAAAAACCCAAAGGAATATTTTTTTTCTTTTTAAAACCATAGAGCGTAATGGGAACTGTTTCATACATCAGCTGCGTTGCTGCAAAAAGGACAGATTGTAGGACAGGCAGCAAAATTCAGAATTGGGGGTATTGGGGGTAAATGGTATCTACCCTATCTTAAATATTGGGGGTGCGTAAAACCCAACGGCCACTCAGAGTTAGCACCTATGACTAGGGATGGTCCAATCCAATCCACTAGATTGGTATCGGGTCCGATTCAGGCCAAAATGACTGAATCAGAGATCTGATTTTTTTTTTTTTTTGCACCTGTCTGATCCGATCCATAAGCCCAAAATATCACGTATATCCTCAACTTCACTTTGCGCGACATGCCGTAAACACAGGTGAGCAGTTGCCGTGGTTACCATGTGCCGTGTGTTTTCTTCACGTGACCAGAGTGAACAGAAAAGCTGCAGAGCTGCATCATGTCTGTGTTTGGGAATAGTTTACGCTCACGGAGAGAAGTAAAGCGGAGCGTCTGCTCAACGAGTGTCTCAAGTAGTGGCAGCAGAAACAGACATTTCAACACAAGAAACTTAAACATCTGCAGCAGAATCAAAGGACTGTGTGGCCAGGAATTTGTTGGTTTAACTTCAAATATGTTTTTAATTCATCAAGTTAGAGCTGATTTACAAACTTGCTCCGACGCTTTCGGAGATATGAGCTCTCGCCATGACTTCCATCAGCTGTTCGACCGACCGGGCGCTCAGAGCTCACTTTTTTTTTTCAGCTTATGTTTTTAAATAAAAGCACTAAAGTGCTGTTATTGTAAATTAAACCGATCTATTTAGTGCTTTTTCCCACATTGCAAAAACTTGCTTTTCTAACTAAAACAGTGCAGATTGTGTCGGCTTGCAGGCACAAATGTTCCTGCTGTGCAGTGATGACGCAGTGACGAGTCCGACCAGTAAGATTTTACTACCTGCTAGGACCTGGTCGGGTCCTTTTCTGGAACCATAGGAGAGGAGGTACCAGTAGACATAATTGTTATGTCTATGTATATGTCTGTGTCTATATAACTATGCCTATATAACTTGTTGTTGTCACATATTTTCCTTCTTTCTTTAGGGAGCAGAGTAGTTGTTACACAGTGAATATGGTGTTTTTAGATGTCAGTATTAAGCAAATTACATCCATAAACGTATTATTAACAACTTTTAGAGTGTCAAAAAGAAGGTATTGGATCAGTATCGGAACAGTATCAGTATCGGACGTTCCTCAATGTTGCAGTATCAGTATCGGTAAAATCGTATCTGAAAAAGTGGTATCGAGCCATCCCTACCTATAACTGTCTGTGACTCCCAGCAATTGAGTTAATATTTACCTCCGCCAAGGAGGTTATGTTTTTGCCGGCGTTTGTCTGTTGGTTTCCAAAATAACTCAAAAACTTACGGACGGATTTGGATGAAATTTTCAGGGATTGTCCAGATGGGGATAACGAACAAATGATTAGATTTTAGAAGTGATCCGGGTCACCGTCTGGATCAGGGAATTTTTTGAAGGATTCTCCTTGCAAAGTCTCTCCTCGAAGGCGTCCATGTTGATATGCTAGCGCAAGCGCAGTGCAGTTGCTTGTATTGATCTTGACACATGTGCAGTTGCTCGCGCCCTCCGCACCCAGGCGACGCGGTCACATTTTTGGAGCTGCACGTGGACAATTCAGCGCCTGTCCGCTCGAGCGCTTCCTGACGTGTTCAATGACATTTACGTGACGCGGACCCTCGTGCACCAACGCGGACACGGAAAGTATGAATTGGCCTGAACAGTGCTTGGCGGAGGTCTGCGCTGTCAGAGTTCTTTTCTAGTTAACATTGCAAAAAAGATCAGAAACCTGGTAATTATTAGAATCATGCCTAACTATTAATGACCACGTAAAAAATAAAAATAGTAGACTTTATGATAACTTTATGACTTCTGATAACCTGATACCCACTGTTTAATTAGAAATGAACCATGATAAAATTATCATTTTAAAGTATTCAATGGGCGGCTGTGCGCCAAAGCCACGTGCAATACCTCCCTCCACTGCAGAGGGCTCTTTTGCACAGGAGCCAGAGCCGTAACGCACTGCGGTCCGTCGTAAAAGAAATGTCAGTTGGTAAACAGATACAAGTTGATAGAAACCATAACAGAAGTTAAACACTACAACGGCAATGTTGAGGAAAAATGGTGAGAAGGCCGATTTTACGGCCATGTCCTAAACACTGACTGCTAATCTAAAGCCGTTGTTGATGCTAGCAGCTCACCTGTTGCATTAGGTAGCTTAGCATGTTGTGGCAGATAAACAGTGAACAATGAGGTCGTTAAATCACAACTGCTCACCACCTGGAGTTTGGTATCATCACGGATGCTCCAATAAAGGCCCAGTCACCTGTCTTAAGGTAAGGCAGTTCTTCTGTTACCACCTGTTGGGTTTTCTTTTTCTAACTTGTGCCGAGAGGTGTTGAAGCTTTAAACAACAATGATGACTGTCACATCTGGTAGTTAGTAAAATCTACTAGCACATTAGTTACTTATGTAACTCTAGTTACGTAACTTGAGCAAACACGTTGCAAATTGTGGTCTAACCGCTACATAGCATTTAATATGATTGTAAAATCAGTCTTTAGTCGCCATTAGTCCACTAAATTGGATAATAAAATCAGTTGCGAACAATTTAATTGTGGCCAGAATTGTTTTCAACAGAGTGAGGCATCTCCCTTACTTTACGTCTGTGGTGAGAGCTGCACATGTGCAATAGCTTTTAGCAGCAAATAAACAATATGGCAGCATCAGCTGTATCTTGTGTACGTTTTGTATCAGTAGCTAATATCAGCAGCAAAGTAGATTAAAAGATGTATTTTTGATTGTGGTACAGATCTTTCTTGTCTTTATTGTTAATTAGCACATAATTTAAACAACCTCATGCCACATTTTAAAGCTAAAGACATCTTATTTAAAAATTATGTACAATCTGATTAGTTGACTAAATGATTCAATAGTCTACTACTGTACTGTTGGAGTTGAATCTGTAAAAAAAAAAAAACTGCTTTTCACATGTTGTGTAACGTAATAAAAAAAAGAAATATTGTACTTGTGTAAGTTTAAGGAGAGCTATTATCGCTATTGTTGTTGAAAGCTGTGCAGAGCTAAAAGTCAGCAGTGTCTGGGTCTTTTTTTTTACTTTGATAATATCAGCATATTCTTCTGTCACCATTATTATTATTATCTCTGAGCTTCTCTATTCAGCGCTGCTTTTAAGTTCAGACCGTCTGCAGCATTACTTTGAGTGGCAGATAGTCAAAGCAAGGAGTGGCCATTAGTTACATGATAATGGAGGATAATAGCAGCTATCATGGTAGTTATTTTAATATGATACTAATCTTACATTATGGAGGCGCTGCATGAGACAACTCCAGATCAGAGACCATGTGCTCTGACGACACCAGCAGCTATATTTTTATTTTTGCTTAGAATGAGTATTTTACATTACAAAACACCATGGTCCGTTTAAAATATGTTGAGAACACAAGTTAAAACACGTTATGTGAAATTTACTGTGAATGTAACAGTATTACTCAAAGTTTGTGTTAGAGTCACTATCAGTGTGAATGTTGCCAAAACCCTGAAATATGTCAAAAACGCTGGACAGTTTTTTTTTCTGTATTCATGGCTCCTTGTTGCAGCATCTCCAGCTTTAGTGCAGGTTAATCGGTACAGTTGTAGTTTTGGCCTCCGTAGTGGTGCATTAAAACCTAACAAGTTAAATGAAAGAAGTGCATCTGATGTAGTAATTTAACAGAGGATGCTGAATTTGCATGTCTGAAATCCTCCAGCAGGCCCCTGCTGAAGGTAGGAGGCAACAGAGGCAACAGAGCTTTTGCAGTTCAGGCCTCTCAGCTTTGGATTTCCCTGCTGGAGGATTTCAGACATGCAAATTCAGCATCCTCTGTTAAATCACTACATCAGATACACTTCTTTCATTTAACTTTTCCCAGTTAATGCTTTATGTGGTAGCCATTGTAAATTGTGTTGTCTAGTCGTATTTATTTTAAGCTATTTTTTTATTGTCTGTCTATTGTGTTGCCCAGTTCATATTTATTATAAGCTATTATTTAATTGTCTGCTTATTTTAACTTCTGTGATTTTAATTTATTTTGATTCATGTGAATTTATTTAATTTTGATTTTCATTGTATTGTTTTTATTGTCTACTCTTTGGCTGTGTAAAGCAAATAACACAGTTATTATTGTTATTATTATTATTATTATTATTATTATTTTGCTAAATAATTGCACTATTAAGTTTAAATATAAATCTCACAAATGTTTTAAATGGTCCTCTAAATTGATTCTGGTCAGAGGACATCGAGGCTGATGGCTGAACTATGAGTCGTTATCCTTCATATTCCCTTAAGGAACATTTTCTTATTTAAACATGATAATGCAAGGCTGAAATGACTCCTTGTGTAAAAGCTGTTTGATAAGTAGCTGTTACCCACACAGGTTAGCTCTCTGCCTCACACCCTGCAGCCAGGAGTCTAATCAGGAGCTCATTCACAGAAACCCAGGACACACTCACTCAAAACCCTGAATAATGAATGAATAAATCATAGGAGGGCAACGACTTAATGACCAATTAAATCTAAATTGTCAGTTGTCAGTCATTCTATTGAGTGTCCTCTTGATTGTAGGCAGTTTTCACTTAGAAGTGTAATCACAGACTGACACAGTGGAGGTTCAGAGAAGCGGTCAGTGCAGATCTGTTATAATGGCTGTGACAGAGTTCAGACTCACAGCTTGCCGCGCTGTCAGTCAATATAATGACTGCCTCTTGTGTCTTCTTCACAGCCTCTTCACTTTCTCTGTTTGTAGTAGTTCTCAGAACCTCCCAACACACACACACAGTTAAAAAATCTCAGAAGTTTCTGACATAATCAAATTTTTAGGGCTGTAGTCAAGCAAAGAAAAACTTGGTCAACTAAAATCATGCCCAGTCCTCTACCAGGCGATCCTCAGTCTCTTGTAGAAGGGGACAGTCCAAAATCGTGATGGCTGTTTTAACTGTGTCTATTAAACCCTGTGAATAATACAGCAGAAATATTAAAAAGTGAAATATCTTTGAATAGTTTTATTAATAATCAATTTTGTTTCCAAACACAATATCACTCACAAATAATAAAATACATCATCTCCCTCCCACAGCTGTAAATAGGTCTCGTAGACTCGGCTCTTCTTTCCTATCAAAGTCTTTCTTTCACCTTTTCCCTTCAGGGGTCACCAGAGTAAAGCATCTGCCTCCATCTAACCCATTCCTTTGCATCGTCTCCTTCTTCGACCAACAGTAGACCAATTTCCACCAGCATCCTGTAGGTCAACAGCACCGATGGCGGTCGTTGTTTACCTCAACTGATCCAGTATGGAGGTCATAGGTTGGATTTGGCAACAGTTTTGCGTCAGACACCTTTCCTGCCACAAGCCTCTGTAGTTATCCAGGCTTGGTACCAGAACAAGGAGGACACTAGCTTGTGCCCCCTGAGGCTACACTCTTCTTTCTTACCAAAGTGACACCTGCAATTACTCAATGAGATTTTGTTTGGAGGAGAGCTCATCGACCAACTGATCGACCAACCCACTGGAAGGTGTCAGCCATAGTATTTAGTTTTTTGTTTCCCGTTCCTCCAAACAGGACAACAAAGCAGCTAAGAAGGTAACGTAGTGTATCTCTGAGGTGCTGCTGTACAGTGTGTCCTTGTGTACTGATTGTGTTAGGTGTACAGACAGTGGTCCTGGAACCATGGAAACCCAGGGAATTACTTTCAGTACATGGTGAGGTATTTATTGAAGTGAAGAAATGCTGTGTGGGAGGTCGCTGTTTTCTTTTGTCTAAATTGTCATTACTGAAATGAAAACAGTGACAGCACCCTTTGTTTCAAGGTTGTGTAGTGGCAGTTTCTGTGTGGGTGGACACTACAAAGTTCATCACAGTCTCACAGCGAGCAGAGCTGGTGGAGAAATGCTCAGAAAATAGATCTGAGGTTGTTTAGAAACAATGCTTCCTTCACACGTTGCTTTATTTTTTTAACTTATCCTCCCATAGGGCCAAAACTGCCCGTTTATCCTTATTTCTTTGAGATGTTTAACCTTCTTAAAAATTGTATGTTGCTTGTAAAAAACATATCGTCGTCGTCGTCGTCGTCGTCGTCATCTCCCGCTTATCCGGAGGGTCCGGGTCGCGGGGGCAGCAGCCTCAGCAGAGATACCCAGACTGCCCTCTCCCCAGCCACTTCCACCAGCTCCGCTGAGGGGATCCCGAGGCGTTCCCAGGCCAGCCGAGAGATATAATCCCTCCAGCGTGTCCTGGGTCGGCCCCGAGGTCGCCTCCCAGTGGGACATGCCCGAAACACCTCCCAAGGGAGGCGTCCGGGGGGCATCCTTACCAGATGCCCAAACCACCTCAGCTGGCTCCTCTCGACATGGAGGAGCAGCGGCTCTACTCCGAGTCCCTCCCGGATGACGGAACTCCTCACCCTATCTCTAAGGGA
>OOFC01049442.1:0-13710 GCA_900323345.1 Pseudochromis fuscus | reverse complement strand
ATGGCGCCTTGCATGGCAGCTCTGTCGCCATTGGTGGGTGAATAAAAGGGAGAAAATGATGAGACTGTTTAATTTGTTTAGAAGCTGTTGACTTGTATGAGTGAAGCCTTGAAACCTTTAGTCCACAGAGGAGGTGGAAATAAAGCTGACACATAATCACTGACTGAATCACACTAGTAGAATATTTTTAATGTCTTTTCAAACGTTTGCTGCATTGCACAACAAGATGAAAAGTCACATAAAACATCTTCAAATCTATTAGGAAACAGTGTATTTATTGTTTCACAGATCCACACTCTGACATTTTGGTTCAAAGACAAAGTCCATACATCCCCTCTGACAGCTGCTGTCATGAAAAGATTCATCCTGTGGACTTTTCATGACATTTCATATTCATGTTCACATACGTGTACTGACTACAGAGGCAGATACTGTACCGGCCGCCGCAGCAAACACACCAATGTGACATGTTTGACTCCAGTGAAGTACATCGCGGCTGCAGTGTCACAAGCAGAGCCTTCCTGTGTTGATTTTGTGTTATGAGCCGAGGTGATGTGGGAGTGCAGGTGAGAGACCACAACAGCCAGATATAGATAGACAGAGGAAAAAAGAGCAGAATATAATGAAGACTGACGGTATATATTCAGCAGTGATGTTCAGAGAGGAGCGCATGGTGTACAGGAGCCCAGAGGAATGTGTGTATTTGTATTTGTATACTGTATATTTGAAGCTGTCTTACTTGAATATGAGTCGCATTGAAGTAGATGATTATACGATTGAAGCAGGTGTAAGAATACATTACAAAGAAACACTGTAGAAAATGTCAACAACTCATATACACTCATACAGTCAATTTACTGCAATGTAAAAACAGATAAAAACACATTTACCGTATTTTCTGGACTATTGAGCGCACCTGTCTATAAGCCACTGTTGAATTTATTCAAACAGTTTCATGTGGTCCACTCTGACCGGGTCTGATGTGACGAGGCCAAATGTATCGGCGGCACGGAGCTTGCTAGCTTGTAACAAGCCAACGAGCTTCGTGCCGCCGATACATGAGAAACACCGGTGTTTAAGTTCAAAGCATCGAAAAAAGTAGCGGCTTATAGTTCGCTTATAATACGGTACTTCATGTTTTGTTGTGAAAATGACTTGTATTTGAATCAGGGACTGTGTATTGAAATCGACAAAGGAGGCAAAAGCAAAAGTGCAAAAAAAAATGCAATACTCCCAATGGCCACTAGATGCTAGCTACAAAAAACCCCTCTATCTCCTATTGACTTGAAATCAAAAATTCTCCTTTTCATTTTTCCCACAGGTCATTGTGATGTCATCAGCTAAAGTCAGCTCTTCTTCTCAGTGATGTGGTCCATCTGAAAATTCTTTCATCATGAAGGAGATGTTAGTGCTTAGTTTGATTGGCAGGCATGGTCTCCAATGAGAACAGACCTGAGCCTCATGCACATTGGGAAGTCTCCTTAGGTTCAAGAGACTCCTCCCTGTTGAAACCAATAATGTAATAACTGCCGATAATGTAATAAATTTGACCTTTTTGAAATGTAAAAGGCCAATAACGTACCGTATTTTCCGGACAATAAGCTGCTACTTTTTTCCGATGCTTTGAACTTAAACACCGGTGTTTCTCATGTATTGGTGGCACGAAGCTCGTTAGCTTTTTACAAGCTAGCAAGCTCCATGCTGCTGATACATTTAGCCTCGTCACATCAGACCCGGTCAGAGTGGACCACATGAAATTGTTGGAATAAATTCAATAGCGGCTTGTAGACAGGTGCGCTCAATAGTCCGGAAAATACGGTAATAACTGGCCAATAATGTAATAAAAGTCCTGAACCAATAACGTAATAACTTTTGGCTAATAACGTGATAATTTATCACGTTATTGGCTTAGTTATTACATTTGCAAAGTTTTTTTCTTTTACCAGGCAATAACATAATAAGCAGCCAATAATGTAATAAACTATTACATTATTAGCCAAAAATTATTACATTATCGGTTCAGGACTTTTATTGCGTTATTGGCCTATTACATTTCAAAAAGGGCAAATTTGTTACGTTATCGGCTGTTATTACATTATCGGCTTCAACACACCCTTTATATCCAAATATGGAAAATTTTGCAGCCACGCAAACCAACAGGTGACATTATCTCCACCCATATTATAATTTATTTAAACATATTTAACATTAAAGTATCACTACTGAACTTGAGCTTAATGGTTTTATCTATTAAGTAAAAAAAAAAAAACTCTTTGTGACATTATGATTTTTGAACATTTTATTTTTTCTATCTTTCAAATAAAAAAGATTTTGCAGCAGACAATATTAAACCATAATTTCCTGAAGTGTGTGCACGCTCGTTAGCCGTACCTCTCCACACTTTAACAACACATGCAACAACACAGCTACAATAATGTGATGCTGGATTGTGTTCAACATGTTCAGTTCGGTTTAGTTGCACACATGCACTTCACGTGTGTAGCTTTAGTAAATTATGAGCAGCGATGCATGAAATGTAATATTTGCAAGTTAGCTGAATGTTTGCATTCCATTTGTATCTTTTTGTAGCCTCGGGCTGTTGGACAGTAATATATGTTTTTTAAAAAGAAAATCAAAATTCTCATTCTGTGCCAGAGCTCAGCACAGCTAATGTAAAAACAAGCGAGCAGCTCTTAAAATTCAAGAAGCTGCATGAAAACTTCAAGCCACTGACAAAAAAATGGACATATCCAATACAGATCTGCTGCAGGGGCAGATGTGTTAAATATGCACAAATGTTATTCATGTACAAAGGTGAGCGTGGTTTCATTCAACAAAAAGCCTCATTTTACTCTCACAAATTGGCTTTTTAGAGCTTCTTCTGAAATAATGAAAATACTAACTACAGGCCTGCACAGCACCTGAATGCAGAGAGGAGCTCATCTAAATTACATCAGGTGCATTTTTGTTACTCATCCTGCTACAAATTTAAAACTATAAAAATGTATTATTTGATTAGTGTTGGCTTTACGCAAAGATTTCTGACATATACATTTTAAAGAATCTGTCGAGATACTTCAGAAAACAAGTGCACACATTTACAGTATGTGGTGGTTTTACAGAAAACAATACTGTGAATTACTATGACCTTTAATAGATAACTATTAGATTCAGCATCTTTCCTTTGAACCAACCCTCTCATGTCATTGGTTTATTCCCTCATCCTTTCAGTCTGGTGTTCCAATGATTCACTTCTTCTTCAGATAAGCCCCTCCCACCTGCCCTGCTGCCCCGCCCCTCTACTCACCTGTGTCTAATCTGCCAATCAGTGTGACAGCTCCTGTTTCCCTGTGTCCTGCCTGGTTTGTTGTAACCTTCAATCTTCTTCCTTTGTGAGTAAAGCTTGTTTTTTATGTTTACAAAATGCCACTTGTTAGTAGTTTAAACTTACACACTGAGTGGCCACAACACTAGAGTGACTGTCAGGTGTAGTGAGTAACAACATGTGGCTACAATGACACCTGTCAAGTGGTGACATGTATCAAAAAGTGAAAAGACTGTTTTTGAAGTTGATGCTGGAAGCAGAAAAACAAGACAACATAAGAATCAGACTGTGATGGATAGATGACAAGTTCAACGCATCTCCAACATCTCCAAAACTGCAGTGGTCAGTACTGTTCACCTTGTCCCTGGAGCAACAAGTGAAAGATGTCAGAAGACACAGAGCATCAGTTTGTTGGAGCTGTGAGGCTGCAGGTCGGTCAGACGGCCATGATGACCTCCATCCACTGTGGAAAGCACCAGAGCAACACAACAGAACCACAAAACAATTATAAGAAGGTGTCCTGCTCTGATCAATCCTTTTTTCTTTGACAGAAACAAGCTGATGGAGGCCGTGTGATGCTCTGTGTGATGGTCTGCTGGGAAACCTCAGGTTAGCTCCTGCCAGGCTGTCAGCTGCTTAGTTATTTCTAAACATAGTTGGAGATCATGCAAACCTACGGAGGCCCTAAAGGGACATGAAGGAAGAAAATTTTTGATGGAGAAAAAAAAAAGTGCCGGTATCTGGAGTTAGCATTTCTGGTATACAGAAGAGGATGAATTTCCTCCTCCGCCTTAAAGTGGCATAACACCTGTAGATGGTGGTGTTCAGTAGTTTTCAAGCTAATTCATGAACTGAATTGAAGAATTGAACAAATTATGCGTACTGTTCTGTATACTGGAAATGCTATCTGGTGTGCACAAGATATGAGCACTTTTATTTATTTTTTTCTCCATCAATTTTTTTAAATTTATGTCCCGGGGGTCCTCAATTCTGGTCCTCGAGGGCCACTATCCTGCATGTTTTAGTGACCAGCTCATCATCAAGCTCTGCAGAAGCCTGATAATGATCCTGGTCATTTGAATCAGGTGTGTTGAAGAGGGAAACATCTAAAACAAGCAGGATACTGGCTCTCGAGGACCAGGATTGAGGACCCCTGCTCTCAGGGCTCCGTACACATGGCAGCAGTGTTTACAGAGGGTTTGAGGAACATGAAGAGTTCAAGCTGCCTTCAAGTTCTCCACATCTCAATCTAATCAAGCATTTGTGGATCTATTAAGGCCTGACTTTGCAATTCAAAGCTAACATCTGGACATGAGTCCAGGCCTCAACAGTTTAGCCCAGGGGTGGACAATCCTGGTCCTTGAGGGCCAATATCCTACATGTTTTAGATGTTTTCCTCTTCCAACACCTGATTCAAATGTTCAGGATTGTTTTCAGACGTCTGCAGAGCTTGATGATGAGCTGATCACTTGAATCAGGTGTCGGAAGAGGGAAACATCTAAAACATGCAGGATAGTGGCCCTGAGGACCAGGATTGCCCACTCCTGGTTTAGCCTGTCATGGCTGCTGCACAGGGTGGATCGAGACAGTATTAAGTAGTGTAGGTGATCAGTCTAGAAATTAAAAATATCAGGAAGTGAGGATGCTTTTAAAAAGTAATACCGTGGAAGTAAATCTGTATTCGATGCTGAGCTCATCTTAAAACACTGGATTCTTACTTGTCAATCAAGATCGGGAGATTTCCAGATGCGATGATGAGAACTGCTCCTGGTGGATAATGATAGATGAGTTTTATAAAGTGATGGATTGGATAGATAAAAACTGGGATAATCAATCCACTTCCAACAACCAGAGACTGATAACACTTCTCATGTAAAAGTTTTCTGGAGCATTATCAAATAATAAGCCTTAAAACAACGTCCCCGTCCTCCTCTTTTATTTAGACCATACTCACCAGGTCTGAAGTCACCATCACTTTTAAATGTAACTGAATATTGAACAAAAGTTTGATATGAACAAAAGCGAGTCTTTGGTCTGTCTTTGATTGTAATACAAGATGTGTCGAGGAGTCTGAATGACATCCAGTCAAAGTAAAAAAAAAAAAAAAGAGTCAGCGGGATCAAGAGAAGTCAGGACAAATACTGTGGGAGACCGAAGGCAACATGATCAAGACAAGTCCGAGATAATGGAAAAACTGTCTGAAGAGTGAGGCCGGACTTAAGGAGTACAGCTGTGGACAAAAGAGAGAGACAGAGAAGCACAAGGACAAAGGGGGGGAGGAAATCTGGAGAGGTTACATGATGAGAGGAGTGGAGCTGAAATGAGAGCAGAGTGGAGTGTGGAGGAGAGGAGTGAAGGGCGGCGGTGAGAGGCTCTCACACCAGACTAATGTGTTCTGTGGCATCCAGCAGGCGTGTGGTCTGGACGTCCATCCACAGCGGTCAGCCGAGTTTGGGAGAAGGGAAATACACAGTCATGTCCATATGTCGTAAAAGATCAGGAAGAGTGGATCATATGTTCACCTTCCTCATGTTTCTTCATTTGTTATTTGTGCCTTCGTCCTGTATTTCACTTTGCATATCTTCAGATTTCACCTGCTTACTATAGAGCAGGAGTCTCTGCATTATTTTCACGGACCGGTCTTCAAAGTGTGGCAGATAAATACAGTAAAAATAAAATAACACAACCAGCATAATACGAATGTTTCCCCTTTGCAAAGAAGCTCTCCAAAGATGTTTGTTTTTACTCATTTTTGCTTGTTTGTTGTAGGGCTGCTGCTAACGAGTATTTTAGTAGTAATCTATTGATTATTCCATCGATTAATTGAATAATTGGATAGCTAATGCTTGTTAAGGTGCAGTAATAAATAGCGCTGTCAAACAATACAAATTTGCACGAGGGTGGACTAACGTAGTATCGTAACGTATCGTAATCCCCGACGTATGCTTCCTGTTAATGTGGTATTTTAAACAGGAAGTGCTTCAGTGAAGACTCCTTCCTGCAGAGTGTGTGTAATACTTTGTGTTGGTCGACTGTCCGTCTTGGTTTTTGTGTACTCACATTTCCCTTGGAGATGGCCAATGTGCTATTTAGCCTTCTTTTAAAAAAAAACCATAAAAATCCCAAAGCCGTTCTGTTTTGCGTCTTCCCTCTTTATTGGTTGGTTCGGCTGCCTGTCACTGTCGTGCTTCTTCTTCTTCTTCTTCCTGTTTCTGTCAATACCATAAAAACAGTGGGAGCGATACTGCCCCCACCACTTCCTGTGGGGAACTACAAGTACAGATGACTTTTTCCCAGCTGGTATTTGATTTTACCAATGACAAAAACCATAATACGACGCATCGACTCGTGAATTTCCGCGTCTATGAATTTTTGTAATCGACGTAATCGATTATGTTGAATAATCGTTGCAGCCCTAATTGTTTTTCTTCTTATCCAAGTAAGTAATTGATCATCAAGGTGGCTGATTAACTTTGTGTTGATTCATTGACAGTCAGTTATGAGACTAAGTTAATCACCATTGCAACTGGCACCCAGGTCTAATCAAGATTTTGTAAGATCTATCAAAAAAAACATATACCTGTAATATTATATTATGCATATAACTGTAAGCTCCATAGGGATTGACTCTGTGCTGTTGAGTTTGAAACTGAAAGTATTTCCTGTTTTTTCCTGCTGATCAGAGGTGTTACTGCAGATTTCTGTGATTATTGTTATAAAAAAGATCATCTGCAGTGATTTAATAATAACACTACTGTGATGTAATGTGACATGTGTGCAGGATGAAGCACTGTGCAGCCGTTCATTTAGTTTTGATGTGTGGTATCCTTCTAAAAACTCATTCATCTCGGATAAGCGACTTACACTGAGAAATTGTGCCAAAGCTGTTTAACCTTGTGGAATCAATTTATTCCACTTAAAGCTCCTGGCCAAGGTCCCCTAACTGGGATTTAAGGATCTCCAGGGTCCCCCTTTCCAGCACTTCAAGGACCCCAAAGTTGAAAATACACAAGCTGTAAAAATCTATGAGAAATGAAATTGTTGCTGTTATTTTCTAGTGTTCACACAGCCACACACACTCACACACACACACACATGCCACATCTCGTGCGCAGGCTGTCAGCAACATGAAAACTCCTGATGGATCTTACTCACAGGGAAACTGTCCTGTTGGGTAAGAAGCTGGGCTGCAGGGTGTCCATCAAGTCCACATCATCACACACGACTTTAACCCGGACGTGCTGCCTGCTCAGCTCCTTGGACCTCTCCGCCGAGCAGTGACAGCTGTCAACGATCAGATCCGGACAGTTTCTGTTGCTCAGGCTCGACTCCCACAGCAGGACGGTTACGCAGAGTAAACTCAGCGCTTTCATTGTGGACTGCTTTAAAAAAAAATAAATACACACACGCTCCGTTCAGGTTATATCCTCCCAGCTTCTGTGACAAGTCGGGACCATTTCACGTTGCCTTCAATAATAATAATAAAGTGGAGCCTGTGATCCAAATGCCCTGCCGGTCACCTGCTGCGTCTCCAAACTTTCGCGCTTGAAACCAGGAAGAAAGTTACTTCTGAAACGCTGAAACTTTCCCATTTTCGGTGGAAATCTGTCGCTCAAACTTTCCTCCAAACTGTGGCACGTGGAGGCAAAACTTCCGCGCGTAAACTTTCCTGCGACACATCCTTCTACCGGAGCCACAGAGAGTCAGTCAGTGTAAAAAAACATCCAACATAATCCAGTTGAAAGTCAGTTTCCTCTGTGAGCCGCTGCACGCCGTGTTGTCATTCACTGTCATCGCGCACTTTCTCAGCCCTCGGACTTGTTGCGCACGTCGTGTCCAGAAAGTCCCTCCCCGCTGCGTCCTGACAGGCTCCACAGTGTGAGCCTGCAAACTTTTCTTGTCCCAGATAGCTGCGCACGAGGACACAGACAGCCATTTAAAAAAAAACATCTGATATGACTAAATCATATTTAGACTGTCTGCTTCTGTTTTTTTTTTCTTTCCCATAATTGTTCTTGGACGCAGCAGAGAGGAGGAGGAGGAGTAAATCCTCTGATCCAAACAGTAATCAAAGGATGAAAATCACAATGAAATTAAACAATTTTCTCCACTGTGCCACCTCCAAGAGGCCCCTGAGGTCCCCGGGACCCATGATTTCTCAAACACAAACATTTACACTGCCTGATGAAAAGTGTTGCTGTTTGTTTTCGTCTCTTTAGTCACTCGAGGACAGCTGCAAGAAGAACTGTTTGTATCCATTTCCAACGGCCTGTACACAAACCGAAAGTGATCTAGATCTGAATCACAAGAGGTAATAATCCAGCACCACTCTGCATCCTTTCCTCAAATGCATAAATGTGCTTAAATGTATTTTTTATGGCAGGGTTCAGGTGTTAATGTTTCAGGATTGCTGGGCTCATGCTTCAAGAAGCTGCTGCAGACGTTTGGCATTTTACGAGCAGAGGACACACTTGTAAACCTGACATTCATTTCAATGATGGCAATAAATAAAGAATATGAGCTGGGAAGTGACCAGGTTGACAGAGTAGCACAATGTTGGAGATGATTAATGACTTAAAGCTCTAAAAATATTTCAAAAATGGACAAATAAGTAAAAGAAAAGAGTGTTTCTTCTATCTTTTTGCAGAAAGAAGCTGGATTATAAATGTCTGTCTGTGACATGAGCTGATTGAATGGTATAAATGCAAAGAAAACACAGCTTCATCTCTCATTAACTCTATTCTGTTGCATCAGCAGCCGACCACCGTGCGCCACTTGACACAGGAAACAGACAATGCGTCCTGATTTCTGCCCCATGATCCCAGCATTTGCACTTATTCTTATCAGGAGTTTAAAGAGCCCACATCAAGTGACATCAATCATGTGTCTTGATGGTGGATCATCTGTGTGGAGAGTGTGGCCTCGGGGAGGGTGAGACAGCTGACTGGCTGGTCGGGCTCCCCGGGGCCAGGGTGAGGTGCTTCCCGTGTGTGTGTGTGTGTGTGTGTGTGCCAAATTCCTCCCTCATTATCCACATTGTCTCCAACACAGGCCCAGAGCACAAAGGAGGGTTTGAGGCCGCTCCCACTGACCCCGCGAGCAGTCCCGTGTTTCCTATTCTTCTGTCTGACAGGCAAACATGGACTCCTCTGCTCTGCACATCCCTCCCTCCTGTGTTTATCTACATATGGAGGCCTTCCTCCCCTCACTTATTGTGCTCCCACGGCGCTCCCTCGGACTGTCAGTCACGCTTGTTTACACAGATGTATATTTACCTCCTGCAAGTGCACAGGAGAGGAGGATCTTTTTTTTTTTTCCCCTGCCAGCTGACCCCTGGGAAGCCAATGGGAACGTCACCCGGTGTAGCTGACATCACCGTTTCAAGCGATCCATCTTTAATGGACCCCGCAGAAACATTTCCTTGGAGGCGAGCCACGGCTGTTCACTGAGCTACTTGTATGCTCTTAATGGAAAACAGATCCACGGAGGTTTTTCTCTCTGGCAGCGCTCGTATTTTCACACCGACAGCCTGTTTCGAACGGGATCACTAATCAGCACAAACAACATTATTTGAACTATAAAATACTTGACGCTGTTAGACGCTGTCGTTAAAACAGCTCCAGATTGCAGATCAAAATAAAGCCTCATTAGTGCACAATGGAAGTGAGTGGAGTGGATGGGACTGAAGCTATGCAAACAGGGTTTCCTCTGCAGAGCATGTTCTCATGTCTCTCACATTAGTGTTCGCGGCTCTCCATTATTACTCGGTGACAGAGATGAATAGGCCATGGCCGGCAGCGATCGCAGTCCTCACTAAATATTTACCTGCTCCACTTGAAGAGGCCGGGGTACAGCGGGATGACAGACTCTCATTATTACTCCATGACTTTTGGGATGAAGGCTCGCGGCGTTTTAACTTTTATGGAGCTCCTCCTTCCCGCCGTGGCGAGGATATAAAAGAGGGTGAGATCTGGGTGTTTTGGCTTTTAGCAACAGTGACAGGTGGTCTCTAGTTTCATGGCACAATCATTAATATTGGTGTTATCTGAAGGGTGGGAAATAGTAAAAAGTAGCATACTGCTACGTCTGCATTTCAGCCTGAAGAGAGACGACTCAGCTTTCTATGGACTTGGATCCAAATTTGAAGTGCATGCAAAGTATGACCCCGTTTACACCTGGTTTTAAGATGAGTCTCGGGTGATCGGATCACAAGTGGACAACCACAAGTCTAAACGATTACAAAATGCACTGAGGTCCAATCACTCAAACCACAAGTGGAGGTGATCTGAACCATGTGACCACATCTTTTATGGTGCGTCCTGATGCGTCCCTTTTTGAATAATTTAATCTCTTTTTGCTAAATGTGCTGACTGTTTATAAAATCTGCTGGCGGATGCGACGTTGCCATGGAGACATCTGAACACAGGCAGTCAGCAGGATGGTTTGGAGACAGTAAACAAGGATGTGTCCGATCACCAGAGACACATTGTAAGTGTGAACAGGGTCTATGTGCATAAGACTGGGTTAGAAAATAAACCTGTGAGGCTTGTATTCAGGATTTTACAAGTACTGAGGTCATAAATCCACATTTCAAATCGTTCCACCCAACTACCCAACAACAATTACAGCTGCAAAAAAAACTGTTTTCTAACATATTTTCCACTTTATTGAAACGTTAAACTTTTCTCTTGTGTTTTCTATTAATTTTGACCTTATAGTTGTTCCAAACCTTCCTCGACATTGTATTTTCTTCTCGTTCTGGGGAGGAAAACACTAACTCCTTTTATATTTATTACCCCCGCCGAGACGGGGAGGTTTTCGACTGTTGTTTGTTTGTTTGCAACATTATAGCAAACATGTTACCCGAGGAACAAATGATTAGGCAAGATCAGAAGATGGAAACCTGTCCAAAAAAAATCCCAATAACTTCCTTTCTCTTGGTTGAATCAATCAATAGAAGAATCCATAACAAGGTAGTGTTGCTGTTTCACCACAAGAGGGCAACAGTGTTCAGTCGCATCAGTACAGCTGGGTTGTGCTCTTCTTCAAATGATTAAAGCCTCAAAACTTTCAAAAATAAGCATCTTATTTTTCCTGTTTCATCATTATTTAAACATCGAAATGTTAAAGTTTTGGCAGAACAATGCTACAACAAAGCTCCAAGAGTTTCTTCATGGACAGCAAACTCAAGTCTTGGTGAGGCTGAATGTGTGAGTTGTCTTTCTGGGATCCAAAGGACCAAGCGGAGGAGTTGGCAGGTGAGGCCGAGGGAGAGGAAGACTGAAACCAGAGAGTTTGACACCAGGTAAAGTACGAAGAGGCTGGCAACCAGGGGCAGGAGAATGAAAATTACTGTATTTTCTGGACTATTGAGCACACCTGTCTATAAGCCGCCATTGAATTTATTCGAACAGTTTCATGTGATCCACTCTGACTGAGTCTGATGTGACGAGGCTAAATGTATCGGCGGCACTGAGCTTGCTAGCTTGTAAAAAGCTAGCGAGCGTCGTTCCATCGATACATGAGAAACACCGGTGTTTAAGTTCAAAGCGTCAGAAAAAAGTAGAGGCTTATAGTCCGGAAAATACGGTAATCAGCTGCAGGAAGCACACATGAAGCAACTAAAACACTCGAGGTTTGGTGTGAGTGTGTTACCACAACAGGTGACTGAACCTCCTCGTGATGAGTGAAGATCAGATCAGGGCTGATGAGGTATTAGTACCACGGACACAGAGGCCATGACACTGAAGAACATTGGACCAATATCTTAGTTACGTTTTTGTCTTTGTTCTTCAGATGGTTCTGGATAAAAATTCTTCATCCAATTCATTTTCTGAAACAGCCGAAGTATTCATATCTTTGTTCTCAGAATGATAAATCCCAATCCTTTCAAAAGTGCCAGTTGTTGCTAATTTGCATATGTAAATGGGTGAAAACGCCCATAAAAGGGCATGAGAGTGCAGGGCTGTGTGCACGGAAGTCAACAAAACTGAATCTTATTGAGTAAATTGTTTAAGAGTGATCTTGTTTGTTCCAGAAACTGTTTTTATGAATGCAAATCACAGAAAATGCAGAACTGCCAAAACAGTGCAATTCTCCCGATGGCCACTAGAGGCTGGCTCCACTTACTTCATCATGAAGAAGATATAAGGCATCAAGAGGAGGAAAAGTTAAATTCTTGGTCAGTTTATTGACAGATCTGGTCGAGTCTCATCCACATTGGACAGTGTCCTCAGGTTCAAGAGTTAGACCCGCCTCCTCACTCCTCCCTTCATATCCAAATATGGTCACTACTGGCTCCAAACAACCAACAAGGCGACAATCAAATACCATCCTGACTTCAAAACACGAGTCTAAAAATCAAAGGTGATGTCACGTTAACTTTGTCCATTCTTCGTACAGTCCATGCTTCTTCCCTACAAGATGAGAAATCATTGGTGGATGCCATTCTTAGCAGCTCAGGCTACAGGAAGTGCAGCAGAGTCATGTCCAGATCCCAGGAGGTCATGAAACATTAGTCTCCCCGCGAGTCAGATATGAGTCGCCCAGACATCTAATAAGCATATACACGCGATCCTTCGTTTCCAACGTATTAACATGTGCTCGTGGACGTTTGACGAAATGCGAGTGGGCACTAGGCACCTGTGACATGTATTGTTGTGACACTCGCAACACCAACATGAGCCCATGGCTTTTAACCAGCTTCAAGCCCAGAGGAGTTTGGTCAAGAAAAGTCGAGTCAAATCAAGTCAGATTTATTTATAAAGGACCTCCCAAAAAAAACTGCTTCGTCACTTTCGAGAACAAAGGAAAATAAAGTGCGGCCTTGCGTCTGAGACTTGTGAGCATCAAAGCCAGATCTGCCCCAGTCGAGAAGAAAGTGATAATGCTAATTCCACCGAGAGCAACAAGAAGAACAACAACACGGTATAAAAATCTAATTACATGTTATGTGCTGAACTACTGGCTTCCTCTCCTGGTTAAACAGGGTCCTGGGATGAGTTTCCCATCAATAAACTAAGGCTCACTATAATAAGGTGCCAGGAGGATTTGGGAAACCAGTGCTACTTTTAAACTTGAGAATGGAGGACGATGTGGTGTGAGCTGGCGTGTTAGTGCTCCTGCTGGGTGGACCCGCTGACCACCAACCACCACGGTACGGCATGAGGACTCCAGTAAAGGTCTGGAGCAGTGCGTAATGACCTAAACAGAGACTACTGGACTGGATCTTCTGAGGCCTCTTTATGAGAGTGTGGATTTGTTATTGCCTCCACAGCCTTCTTCCACTTTCCCCCCTCCGCCCGACAACACAGGCACCGTATCGCCGACCAGATGGCAACAAAGACTTCGAGCTCCACTCGTTTTCACCTCATTTACAAACCGAG